>APFE031395478.1:0-14272 GCA_000404065.3 Pinus taeda
TTTCATCTTAAAAAATTTACTTGTGGTCACTTCTAGAGCCTTCTAGAAGAGTGTTTGACGTGTATTGAGCGCCTCCAGATGGTTCATGCATCCCTATGCTAGAGGAACTTATCCCATCAAGAGAGGAGCTACCCCATCCAAAAGAGGGAGTATCCCATTGATGTTGGAACTGAATAACTTCCTCTAGAATACTATAAATACAGGCTTTGGGCCAAAGGAGGGGAGGTTGAAAGCTGAACATTCTAAAGGGTAAATGCTGCTGGAATTAGGACTTCCATTGTTGACTTGTGAGGAGAGATCACTATCCTTCCTTGTTGCCATATTGGGAGTGGGTGAGCTTGTCAAAGTAGAGGAAATCTCTTGTTGGACCCTGGGAGGAGCTTGCACAACACCAAAGCTCAGGTTGTAATGGTTCCTTTTTTGTTTCCTTAATACAAATAAGTCCATTCTTCTCAATGATTTGTTGTTAATGAATTATTTCATGTACTCCTTGGTCTATGTGATGAAAATGCTTTGTTTTATGAAAGATTCAGGTGTTATGTAATCGTTTGCTTTGTTAGTGTATGCAGGTCTTAAAGTGAAGGAGGAGCTCATCTGGATCAGCAAGGCTGGACTGCTACAACAAGCGTTGGACCTAAGGTAAGATCGAAAACACTTGATCTCTCATAGAATAAAGTGTGTTTAGAGAAGGATTGCTCTTGTTTGGTTTGTTTGTCACTAGAGAGTCTTAGACTCCTAGGGAGGTTAGGTTTGTCCGCAAAAATAACTCTTTCCGCATGACAGAGGGTCAACAAGTTCCAGATTTTCACCTCCAGTATGCCCTGTTATGCCACTTGGGACACCTTTGTGTTCCTTCAAGTGAGCGTGCCAAGATGATTTGGGAAGCACACTACAGTCGGGCCACTGGGCATTTTGGGGTCGAAAAAATGGTGGCAGTATTGCAGAAGTATTTCTATTGGCCAAATCTTCGACAGGATGTCGGGACGTACATCAAATCCTGCGCTTCCTGCGTCATTTCAAACCGACCATCAAGAAGCAAGGCCTCTATACTCCGCTGCCTACCCCTAGTCGACCTTTGGAATCCATCTCCATGGATTACATGTTGGTACATCATTCTTCTAAGCATGGAAATGATTGTGTTTTTGTAGTTTTTGACATGTTCTTGAACATGGCCATTATGAAGGCTTGCAAGAAGAATATCACAACAGAAGCCACTGCTAAACTCTTCTTTGAACGAGTGTGGGTACACTTTGGGTTCCATCTATCATCTCAGATCGGGACAGTAGGTTCCTCAATACATTTTGGTCCAGTCTTTGGTCGATGCTGGACACCAAGCTCACTAAGTCCACAACTTTCCATCCCCAAATTGATCACTAAACAGAGGTCGTCAACAAGATGATTGTACACATTATGCACATGTACAACTCAAAGCATCCACCCACATAGGGTGAGAGCCTCCCCTATGTCCATCACAGTTATAACAAGGCTCTCCACTGCTCAACTGGCCATAACCCTTTTTAGGTTGGCTTGGGATTCTAGCCACTATGTTCCATTGATGTGACCATACCATTTCTAGCTACTCAGGTAGATTCGGCTCATGCCCAGTCGGAAGCCAATAAGGAAAAAAATTCCATTGAGCACATCCAACATATCCACCAGCAGGTCCATGACATTCTGGAGAAATCAAATGCCAAGTACAAACAACGACATGATCAACATATGGTGCCACACAAGTTTTAGGTGGGCAATAAAGTTTGGTTGCATTTGCAAAAGGAACATCTTACCAGAGCTTATCGAAAACTCATACCACTCCGATATGGTCCTTACACCATTGCCAAGGTTGTGGGAGACAATGCATTTGAGCTTAGCATTCCCCCATTCCTTGGCATGCACCCAGTGTTCAATGTGGACTGCCTTCGACCATACTTCCCACCATTGCTAGACACATTAGACATTGCAGAACAACTCACGCCTATAGAGTTAAATCCAGATTGCATGGAACAAGCCACAACTGATTAGATCATGCACACGTAGATCAAGAACACCTGACAGCAAAGGATCCAACTATATCAAGTTGTCAAAGCAGGCCAACTCCTTCACCAGGGAAAGTGGCTCACCAGGGACCAAGTTCAGCAAAAGTTTCTTCATCTCATGGAGGAACTCAACGCAATGGGGACCATTGCTTTCTAATGGGGGAGGAATGATCCGGGTGGATATTGGTGGCCACCCGCCTATTTGACTTGGACCCCCACCATTGTTTCTTTCAGTTTTTCAGTTTCCTTAGTTGTAGCACTATTTTTGGCAGTTTTTCGGGTCCTGAACTTCCAGAGCCATTTTGAGGCCCTAAACGACATTTTTTGGGAAAACTGGGACCAACAAGGGGCATTAACTAATGTTGGTCATACAAAAGTTGTAGTCCTCATATAGATCTTTCTAAGGAGGTATTGTGCATGTCAAACGGATATCATATGCCAAAGTTACGACCCTGGGAAGTTGATGTACCAATTTACCCAAACAGGGCCCAAAGTTTGGCACTTCATCTCCTAGGGTTATGTTTTTGGATGTTTAGGATTTTTCATTTTTTCTCAATAATAAATAGGTCTTTGAGTCTCATTGTAACACAGTTCAGAGGCATGTAGCCACCACATCTCTTTTTAGAGATAAGCTACCACCGCCTGAGCTAGTCCAATTTCTATTCTTTTTGTAAGCATATTTTAGTATTTGATATTAATGAAATGAAGTGTTATTTCTACTGCATCTTTTTAGTTATGGTTATATCTGTAATTTGTTGCATTCCCATTTAAATCCAGATCAATGCTTTACAGTGTAATTATTATAAAAGATTATTCTAACCAGTTCTACAACAATATATATTAAAAATTGTAGTTACTATTTATATTTTGAAAAAAATGAGTATATTTTTTATCAAAATTTTAATTAAATATTAACAAAATAAAGAAAACACAATTAGCATTATATCTAGAATTTTTTTGAAAAAATTTATTTAACTAATTTACAAAAATATATATTAAAGATGTAGTTTAATTATTCTATATTTTGAAAGTTTTTAAATATATTTTTGATCAATTTTTTTGTTTAAATTAATTTATAAATTCTACACCATCTAAATATTCTAGAAGCTTCTAAAGAAATGGTGATCCCTCACAATTTTAAATCTAAATCCATTTTTAACAATACAATAGTTATCCTTCACAATTTTTATACTCAATTTTAACAATACATATACTTTGTTTATGCTAGAAAAATATTATTTGTTTCTATATAAAAAGTCAAATCTCAATGGTGAACAATTCAATTAAAGATGCTTATGAATCCCACTTATTGCAAATTTTATTTATTTCCACTTAAATTGAAATTATTTGTTTTTATATAAAAAAACAAATCTCAATGGTGAACAATTCAATTAAAGATGCTTATGAATTCAATTAAAGATACTTATGAATCCAACTTATTGCAAGTTTTATTTATTTCCACTTAAATGGAAAGCCTTGCCACTATATTAATTCTGCAACAATATCTTTATCTTTCGACTATATAATGTATTAATATTATCAATGAATCAATATTATATCATTTTATATTGGATTTTTATATATTTATTAGGGTTTTTGAATGAAATATTTTGTTATAACATTTTTATTGTTTATGATTATATTTAATAATTTAAATTATATTTTTTAAATAAATATTATATTATTAAAAATAAATATAAAAAAATATAAATATAACTAACAAACAAAATTCACATAATTAAAAAATGTGAAATACAAATAACATCTAACTTTAAATTGAATACCAATTTTCTACTCTCAGTTAATTTACGATAACTCCATATAATCATTTAGCTATATTATTATATGATGTGGTGGATTGATTACTCTAAACTATGTAAAAGTAAAAATTTACTATTAAATTAAATAAATGTTAAATACTATATAATATTTTAAATATTTAAAAACAAACTACAAAATCTGTAAGAATTAAATTTGTTTATATAATTATTAGACTAAAAAAGGACTTTTAACCTCCTTATCTAACCATTAGACTATATCATCCCTACCTAAAGAAAGGCCCTATCTCACCATTCGGCTACATCATCCCTATCTAAAGAAAGGGCAGTTGGAGACAACGAACTTGACTTTTTTGGCAATGGCTAACGAGCCTGCCATAGGGCATTAAATGTCTGGTTAGCTGTATACTCCTTAAGCCGATAACACACAGCCTCTATTTTTTATTTATCAACTCACCACGCCCATATATTATCGGCTTAAAGAATATGCAGCTAAGCAGACATTTAATGCCCTATGACAAACTCTTTAGCCATTGTCGAACTTTTTTACTAAAATTTCCTTAATCATAATTTTTCTTATTTATATTTCTTTTAAAAGATATAACGTGCCACTTCAACAATTCTAGTACCGTGCTGAGAACCGAAGATGATGCTGCGAAACAGCGGGTGAAAGTCACTCCTCTGGTGTCACGTCGCTTTCAGCTCAACAATTTTGACAGTGGAGATAAATTCCATGCTTTTTCTTCCTTTGTTTAAAGCTAATGGTGCATTGACTTGACTTGATCTTTCATGGAATATCTTCTGTTTCTGTTTAAAGATAATGGTGCATTGCATGGACTTGACTTGTAGTCACGGCTGTTCATTTATTGAATATTTGCGTGAGGGGTTTTCAATTTTCCACTATGCAAGCTGGAAGGTGTTGTTTTCGGATATGAGGGTGGAAGGCAATATGTATTAATAATAAATATATAAATTTTTATTGTTAAAATATAATTTGTAGATAAGTATGTTCTTATATACTTGAATAGATTTTTATAATTTAATTTAATTATTTAATTATATCAAAAATTAAGGTAAATTAAGATGATAATGTATTTGTGTTACAATGATTTTATCAAATTTTTAAATAGCCTCTATTATAACAAATACCATGGCCTATACAATACTATGGGCTTGTAAACTATTGTTCTTAAATTCATCAAATTACTAAGTCAAACTTAATATAATTATTATTATTTAATATTTTAAATTTTAATGTTTACTAAATCAACATAACATTACATCACATAATGACTTACATAAAGTTGTAATGTATCACGACTATTTTTCTGGTTAATTTTAATCAAAATCTGACAGAGATTTTTGAAAACTTAAGTTTAAATTGTTTAATTTGTGTAATTTGAGTGCCCCAAGGGTTTTTGAGAGCCGTGAACCTATTTATGCATTAAAAAATGTATTTTAAACAATAAAAAATCTTGAATTTGTATTGCCCGATTTTGGTGAATTCAAGTGAAAAAAACCATTTCGTAAGTTAGACTAAGCCATTATTAAGTGGATAGTAAAAATTCAACTCCATAAAATATTCTAGAATATTCTTGATAATATACACAAATCAAATGTAAAGATTTATTTCGAAAGTAATTATGCATTTTTTGTCATTTTAATTAAATTCACTAATTAAAAAATGTGATATGAACAAGTATCATATGAAATAAATTATGATTGTTGGGCATGCTGTTCATGATGATCCCATAACAAAATAGCTGAAATCTAGTTAAGAATCGTGTGCATGTTTTCTTATTAACTTAATGTTAACTATATATTTTTAAATTTTGATGTTTATTTGTGGTCTGGACCCGATCGATCCCATACATCCACTGAATATTGTACCACGCACACACTTATACTTAATTTAGTTTGAACTTATATATATATATATTATATATATATATCATATATATACAATATAACATATAATATATATATAATATATAGTATTTGGTCATGACCCGATCGATTCCACTACATCCACTAATATTTAAACCAAGCAAGTGTTGCATGTTTTTTTAATTAATTTATGTTAACTTATATATATATAAATAATATATTATAATTTGGTTCCACTGAATATTTGTACCAGGTAGATCCACTTGAAGGGATCACTTCCTGTCGACTCAACCACAGAGCCTGACCCTTATAGTGTCAAAAGAATTGAACTCGTGAGCTCTCAATACCAAAGTTTCTTTCACAACACGAACTTGACCAATTAAGCTAACCCTCAGGTTTTTTTTATGTGGTTCACATAGCCTAGAGATCGGTAACCGCTACGTCCACGAAATATTTATTCTAAGCAGATCAACCTAAAGGAATCACTTCCTGTTAGCTCAACCTTGGAGCCTAACCCCGAGAGTATTGAGAGAATTGAACACAAGACCTCACAATAGCAAAGGTGCTTTAATGATGGGAAATCAACTAATTGAGCTAACCCTTGGGCTATATATTAACTTTTTTTATTGTTAATAATAATAGTAATTTTAAATAAAGTTATAATTTAGTTAATCTTATGATATATTTTTTTTAATTATAGCAACTTGAGATGTATGAGGAAGTAAGTGTTTCAATCTTTATTATGGATTGATGTCTATCAGCATTTACCAACCATGTAATTTATATGGTTGCACTACTTATATTCCAAGACATTCTCTTTGAATGGCCATGATTCCAATTCCAATTGTAGACATCCAATTTGTATCACAACAAACTAATGTGTTCCCACTTTCCATTTGTTGCCCCAACTTGTCATGCCTCCTTTAACAATAAAGAAGTTCTAGACATTAAGGGCCCAATTAGTGAGGGTATAATTTTGATGAGCATTCTTTCTTATCAGTTAAAAAAATATATATGAAGGTTTTTTTTAATGATATTTTATATTTATTTTTGTGAATGGTTTTTAAAAATAAAAACTTAAATAGTTGTCTCATCTTTTACCACCACAAAATTAATTTGTTTTCCATTATCTATCCATCACCTTGACTCCTTGTGCCTCCCTTGGCAATAAAGAAGGTATTGATATTGCAGTGTCAATTCATTAATCAACATAGTAGGTCCAAATCTAACTTAGGATCCTACAACATTGAAGAGAAGTTGTTTTTGTCAAGATGAAAAGACTCAAGGAGAGTCTCAAATACCTTATGTCATTTCTAGACTACAACCTTCCATCACCATGCACTGTGGTGGGGTCCGACCCTAATCCCTTTATGATCCAAGTGGCTTTGGAGAGGCTCAAAAATCGAAGTATTTAGATCTCATCGAAACCAAGACCAGATCGAAGAGTTCGTCATTCCTGATTACAACAGCACACACAATGCTTCAATCCAACTTCACTTGTGCAAGTTATTGTCAGTCAAAGTTTTAAGTCAAAGAAGCAAAATTTTTGTCACCAGATAAATTTGAAGCATAGCTAACTTTTGCTTAATTTCCAAATCTAGGGAATCCACTAAATTTGGCAACAATAAGCCACACAACAATTTAGCACTAAACAATGGATGGAAATGACCAAATTGTCGAATAGTTAAGTTGGCCAATGACCCCGCAAAATCCAATGGACGGTTTTCTTGTTTTAATCTTAAAAAAAAAAAATTAGAGTGGGACTAGCGAACTCACCCAACCCCACAGTTCATATATATATTAAATATAATATGGGTCGGGTTTTGCGGGTCTGACCCTGGGACCCCAGCCAATGGTGATACCATGTAATACAGCGGCCAACAGGAGTTGAACTTGTACCAACTATCAGTCGGCCAGCCATCGACAACCCCTTTTAAATAAAACAACAACTAAAAACACATAGCAGGCGGGGTTTCAACCCACGCCTCATGGAACCCAACCAACTCTTAATTCAACTTACCAACCAATATGCCAACCAAGCGCCTTTTGAAAGGCTTGTTGGCCAGATTCTACTTAAACTCATGGTTGCTCGTATAAGGGAAGGACGTGGGGGGGTCATTCAAGCCACAATGACCACGGAATAGAGGCCTAGACCGAAGGGGTCCACCCTATACATGATTTTCGAGGCAGAAATATTTTTGGAATATTCCACAAAATATTCCAGGAGTATTCTAGATTTCAAAGGAATATTTTGATGCAGAATCTTGTGGGGAATATGAAAGATTCCCTAGAGGCCCATATTTGACAGTGGCAAAAAAGGGTCATGTTTATAGTCAAATTTCATGATTTTTTGCAAGGTTCGTGATGGTGCAATCCATTTTGGCATTTGAGGATCCAATTTTCAGACCATCGTCAGATTGGGAGGTATAATGATGCATTTTGGCCACTTGCCTATTTTCATTTTTGTGAAAGGATGGATGTGGATTTGCGTGTTCTGGATATCTTTATATGTTGCAGTTGGACAACAGGACCTAAATCTTTGCAAGAAATTTATCATTTGATCCTTGGCACAAAAGCTGAGGCAACGTAGTCCTGAAAGAGAGCCATGTTGACAATTTGCTAGAAAGTAATCATGTTTATAGTTGTTGGTCTCAAAATTTTGAGACAATTATGGTGATTTTGAGTATGAGGTGAAGCTTATTAGTAGATTCAAGAGGACTTGTTTCCACTTATGTGAGAGTGTCCATTTAAGCCACTTTTGTGAGAAATCATTTATTTGTCTTATTTTGTCTTGTTGAAAGAGAAGTCTTTATGGGTGAGAGTTCTTTGTAAAAGAACGTCTCTTTGTAGGAGATACCTTACCACTCAAGATGAGAGATATATCCTTGTGTTAACAAATATCTGTCATGTACTCATTATCTTTTGTTAAGACTAATGAAGCGGCCTCCCCACTCTTGACGTAGTCCACACTAGACAAACTTCGTTATCACGTCTTGTGTCTGATTGCTTCATGGTTATTTGCATATTGTTTATGTTGATGGATTGGTGAAGTGTTGCTTAGAGAATTTATTGCTCATGTTTCACATATAAATATAAGCATCAGTAAAAGTTCTTGTAATGAATATTTTTATTTAAGAAAGTATTCACAAAAAACTTTGGATCAAGTGGTATCAGAGCAGTCTGACCATTTTTCTGGGGATTGTGAATGTCATCATGGGCAAGAGATTGAAGCAAATAAGACTTCAAGAGTTGGTAGAGATTTAGTGAGTCCTTTGTTTTGAGAAACAAGGTGATACGTTGGAAGAATGACCATATTTTTCAAAAGATAACCATTGGGAAATTGCGGAGAAGACAACTCGAGAAGATGAAGGAATCTGCCGAAGATCAGTAGTTGTGGAAACATGGCCAGAGAAGTTGAGACCAAGGCAGCCATAGCCGAGCGGAAAGGAATACTGACAGCCAACTAGTAGAAGCAGCCACAAGAGGAAAAAGGTGGAGCATCCAAGGAAGAGGTGGCAGTCTAGGCAAACACAGGGATATAAAAGAAGGCTAAAAGGAAAAAGCGAGGGTAGGGATGGAGATGATACTGAAATGTTGTTGTGGATCCATTTGAGCTTGCTTTGATTCTCATGATATCAATTGTGTATTTCTCTTTCATATGAGCATTTTTCTATGTATATGAGGCTTGCGAGCCAAATGTCATGTTGTAATGATGATGGATATTAATGGAAGAATTTATTACAGGGATACATTAGTACTATGCATGTGATTTTTTGTGGCTTTTAAAATTTTTAATATGGTTGCATTTATATTATGTTCTTTCTCTTCATGTGTTTGATCTGTTACGATTGAGTTCCTCATGGGCATAATTCTTGATTCATTGGCACTAATATATTTAATATGCTTCTTCGTGATACCAGATTCTAACCCTTAACTAACTAAGGTCGCAACACACCTCGAATGAGATGCCTTATCTGTCCTAGATAAGGTGAAAATGTCAGTGTTGTTCTAGATTACAACAGAGCTTTTTTTAGCTATTGTGCCTGAACCCTGGGTCTCAACCTTTCTATTACTCTTTTGACAAAAAGTGGCTTTTTTGCCAGGACTTGAACATTTCCAAAGGGGTTTGGAATATGGCGTTGGAGATCTTTAAGAATGAATTACAAGATTGGTGGCATGAAAAAATAGAACGGTTTGCTTTTCAACAAGCTCAACTCCATCGACGAAGTGTGAAGCAACTAAAGGAAGAAATATTGTACTCAGAACCTTCAAGTAACTAATACGAGAAATTTTGGTGCAAGTTCCAAAGCTCTACAATTGGTTACAAACATTGCAAGTAAAAGGAAAGACCAGTGGATAGAACCAATCTTGTCATACTTGGAATCAAGCGGATCTTGCTACGTTGCATCAGCTTGATTCAGATGTGATGTGAGCTGTGGATTTTTGGGTACAAACCACATTAGAGGGATTGATTATTGAGTTTGTTTTGTAAGGTCATTGGTTCTTCTCTAAAGTTGAGGTCGTGTTCAAATTGGGGTTGCAGGGAAAAAAACCAAGAGAAATATCATTGTGGATTAAGGTGATGATGGTGGAAGAAAGCTTGTTGGTGTTCCAGAACCCACCTATGGAAACTTAAAAGCCCAGTACTAGGGGAAGGATCTAAAGGGGTGGGTGATACCTAGTGGGGAGCTATGAGAATATTGAGGAAATGGACATATAAGACTTCTAGAGGGCTAGAGAGTTGAGGGCTCAAAGGAGGGTGTGGTAGCTGAAAAATGGAGGGAGAGAGCTCTAAGGGAGATCGATGGAAGGCAGAAAGAACTACACCACGTAGGAGCGGTGTTAGGAAATCCAGGAGAGAGAGAGAGAGAGAGAGAGAGAGAGAGAGAGAGAGAGAGAGAAGGAGGTCATCTAAATCCATAGAGTAGTGGGGATAGAAATAGAGTGGAGGTTGGGTCGTAAAAAAAGGCAGAGATGGCTATAGATATAGTGGGTCAAATAAGTGATAAGGACTCCTCCCCGCCAATAGAGATGGGAATGTTAGATGGAATGGTTTCCATAGGCCTTAAGGAAGGCCTGGAGGATGACATACACTTCACGATGAGAAGATTATTTCTTGAGAATGATGTGTCCATCAGAAGCAATGATTCACCTCCCTGCAACTCAGGTAGTATCTTCCCCAACCTTCCCTTGATACTTTATCACAACCCTGATCAATTTTTGTCTAAGTTAATCAAATTCATAAAGGTTCATTGTGTGCACACTACCTATAAGGCTGGCGCTAGTAGCAGTGAAAATAATAATAATAGTTCAAGTCTCCAAGGTTCATCATAACCAGGGTCTCAAGGATTTATACTCCTCCCACAAAGTCAATCACCCATGGCAAGATCCTTTACTCGATATCCCAAGTTCTCAGGAAGAGGGAATGAAGACGTATAAAAACATTGGTACTTATGCGAAGCCATCTGGAGGGCTTGCCATACCCCGAATGCCATGAAGTTGATTGAGTTCCAAACCACTCTTAAGGAGAGGACATTGAGATGGTTTGTCAAATGGTCTGCCTTACAACACAACCAAACGGTGGATGAAGTCAAATGACAATTTGATCAGGAATTTAAGCTTCCCCGGACTAACCAACAGGGGTTGTCTGAATTATGGGAAATTGAGCAAAGGGAAGGGGAAACTACATGTGAGATAATGCAGAGGTTTAAGGATTTGATTGGAAAAATAAGCTACCCAATTGACCCGAATTATCAACAGGATTTGTTTATTAAAGCATCATTACCCCTTACTCGAACAATGTTGACTCAACAAAAAATTGATACTCTACAGGACACCCTAGAATAGATGACTAGGATTGAGGCTATGGCAGGATACCCACATGAATACCAGGGGGGAGAAGCCTTGCATTTCCCATATATATTAGGTCTACAACATCAAATCACATATTTAACAAAGACGATAAAGGACTTGCAACCAATACGCGAACCTGCGTGACCACATGTATGGTGCACCAACTTCCTTGTAGAGGGGCATCATGTGGCAGAATTCCCAAGGTTACAAGGACCAAGCACTCTTTCCACACCGGAAAGGCCATCCACATCCCTACCAACTGCAGAAGTTGCGCAGATAGGGACACAAGGTTTATACACAGGACACACTCAATTTCATGCATTTCCAAACTAGTAGAGTACAACATCATCAAAATAATATGAAATATGCAGAACATATGGGCATCTCCCTCGCCTATGTCAAATCCTACAGAAGTATTACAACATTCTAAACAACACCTTTTATGAATTTTGTGCTTCACCAACTCACCATACTAATTAGTGTAAAGCATTAGATGCCCTAGCAAATTGATTGGATCGATCGGCCTACTGAATCAATGAGACTCCTTGAGGAAGCGGAGGTGGAGGAACAAGGGGGAGAAGAATAGGAGGCAAAGGTTCGATCTATTGCTACAATTGTGATCAGGTGGGGCATGTTGCAAGGGACTGCCCACTACCGAGGAGAGCTTGGTGCTCTCAGTGTAGGATTAATACACATGCAACACAGGATTGTCTAGATTTAATCGTCAAATGGGAAGAGGACAACTGACAAAGGGGAGAAAATTTAATTAATGTTGAGACAAGGTTGTCAGAGACAACTCCTCTATCAAACATCAACATAGTCACCCATGGAGGAAAGAAGATTGGAGCCAACATTGGAGCAACGAAACAACCCAGAATCATAAAACCAGACTCGCTAAGACTCTAATATGACTAAACAACAGAAGTGGTACTATAAAGAGGTTGTGGAGACTTTTAACAAATTGAATTCAAAAGCTAGGATACCTCATAGCAGAATGGTTTAGGTTATTTCTGAAAATAGTGAATGATGATCAAATGTTTGGACAGTTGTGGGAAAGTCTTAAATCCGTTGTTAAGGATGGAGCAACCGAGGAAGGATTCATTTCCACTAATTTATGCGAGAGACAGTCTAGAAGGGTGCAAATGAACAAGAAGAGAACATGAATGACTTTCGGATTGACACTCAAATTACGGGCTTCCAGATCAAGGATACAATGTTAGATTTAGGTTCAAATGTTTGTTGTCACTCACTGCTTTACAAGTTATGAGTTTCATAGAATGCATAAGAGCAGTGAAGTCGATGCCATTACCCAAGACACAGGAGTTATCAAAGCTCAATCAGACCCTCTCCATTGCACAGTTCTCGGAAAGAGATTTCCAACAATATATGAAAGTACAAGAATGTACTTCTGGATTAGAAGTTAGAGCATACTAAAGCTGCCCTTTGAAAAGCTAGAAAATAAAGAAAAATGACCAAAGGACCAAGGAAAATTGCATATCGGAGGTCGGGAGCTAATCGTGATTTCAAATCGGCGGTTTTCCAAAGAGGCAATGAGGCACACAACGAAATATGTGATCAATCGATTATTGATATTGCAAATCATGCATATCGGCGGGTCTAGGCTATCGGTGGAACAATGGAGTTACGACACCAGAACCTTGCGATATCACTGATGTGCGATGATATTGTTAAGGTGCCGGGGGGTGAAATCCAATTAACAAAGGAAATTCATGCAAAAACTAAGGGTAGGCAACCCCTTTCTCTCTCCTCCAAGGGGGGCACGTGGGGGAATATGGTAAATCCCGCAATCTCGCATATCAGGCATCCTACAGTCTCGTAGTTTCGTAGTATCACAGTCTTGCATCTCGCAATCCCGCATCCTGCAATCTCGCATTATCGGAAATCGGCGAAGTAAAGGGGATACCACTTAGAAAGCCTACGATATTGCAATTTCATCGATCTAGTGTTAAATCGTCGAGGAAGGATGATTTTATTTAAAAAAGGAATTCCATGAAAAACTAAGGCTGGGCAGGCCATTCTCTCCCTCCTCATGGGGCCACGTAGTAGAATATGATTGGTCTTCATAGATTACGTGGCAGTACGGAGGACACGTGGCACGCAGATTCGACATTTTCAGGTGTCCTATGGAGGCATTTCTGGGTGACACGTGGCAGTAATGGCATCACCCCCGCTGTCACGCCCATGAGTCGTGCAGGCGATGTACAACGGAGTGGGGTGACAAGCCCTCGGTTAAACGTGACGAGATGGCGTGCGATGAGTCGGTGGGCGATGAGACAGTGTGACGCGTTGGAGAGCGGCGAGTCTGTTGCGACGTTCGGACGAGTTGGTGTGCGGCGAGCCAATGAAGATGAAAATTTGACTAAGTGTCAAGACTTGGAGGAAGGTGACCTTATACGGTGCAGTCAAGTGAGTGGAACTGGCGAGGCAATTTGGTGGGTGAGCCGACCTTAGGTGGTGGTACGGACAGTCAAATTGAAGTTTGGCCTGGGCAGGCTGACCCATGGTGAAACCATGGCATTTGGGTATAAGTAGGTGGATGCCATGGGTGGAGAAGGACATAAAATTCACAACAAGCATTCACAAGGTGACTTGAAAAGGGTGAGGGATAGCCATACGGTGAAATCCAAGGTATAGGTGGTGCGAGGCAAAGTACCAAGGGAAGGTGTGGGCGCAGGCAAACAATATCGCGGGTTGGGTGAG
>APFE031395485.1:9921-42769 GCA_000404065.3 Pinus taeda
TTTTATTTTTTGATTTTTTCCTCGGGCCGATATTACCCTGATAACGATTAATGCATCATTGCTTGCAGTAATACCTCTCTATTCGGAAGTAGATATTTAGAAAATTTGCCCCACGAAACCCTCTCCAACACAACTATAGCACCGCGTCAGCCCTCCCGGCCTTTGCGTTAGCCTCAAAACGCCCTACGCTAGCCCTCTGAGGCACTACGCAGCCTCTACGACCCTCTGCATCACTCCTGCTGCCCTCTGCGTGGATGATGCAAGCCCTTTGGCCTCTGCGCTGTCTCAGCTGGCCTCTGCATGGTTTGCTTTGGCTTCTGTGTCTGCCAATGTTTTAAAACTCTGACTCTGATTCCGACTCGGCCGAGGGTCGACTCCGACTCCGACTCCGACTCGGTATCGACTTGGCCGACTCGATTTCAATGACTCGGTCGTTGTAAAAAATACATTAAATATTTATTTTTTATAAAAACACATAATTTTAAAGATTTTCATTCATGTTTCCGAACACACAGCATTAGAATATAGATAGAAGACAACATATGATCAAAGTAGACTCATGAATATATCCATTATATCAAAATGGCACCTAGTGCATTCTCCAATACATACACGATGATGATATAGAGATCAAAACAAAAACACATAACCAAGGAGGCTATAAATGGCCTCTACAACAAAAGTCTGTGACCAATACTACTGGGTATTGCTAGAGTTGCCAACATCATCTGGCTCAGTGTTACTTGGGAGCAGAAGCGAAAGTGGGGAGTGAGAGCGAAAACGGGAGTGGGAGCGACATTTTCAGAAGCTCCTGGTTTGGGAGCGAATCCCAGAGGGGTTCGACAACCAATGTCACTAACATCAAGGTACATAGAGGGATTGGTGCTTTTGATTAAATACGAGTTCCATACCCTAATACATGACAAAATTCAATGGAAACATTGCAATCCCCCAATCCTAAAATCCTGAAAAACTGATAAAGTCTGCTGGATTTTGAATGAAATCTAAATTTCTACTTTCTCCATATGAAATCCAATGAGGTCGGAACCACTCTCAAACATCCTGAGTCATTTCATGGTAATGTTAAAAATTTAAGTAAAAGGATGAAAATGAAGATTAAGGAGAATGTCACTTTTTACTTTAAGAATTTAACATTACCATGAAATTTGAATATCATATCAATAGTAGAGAGCATTTGAGTGTGTTAAATAGGGTTTGGGAGGGGGAAATGGACCCCAAATAACATTTAGCTAATTCATAAAACACATTGGAGTCCAAACCAATCAACAAACACCTTAAAATTTCATTAAAAAATATGTTAAATCGCTGTTTTGGATGGGGTTGCGGGCCGCTATTTATGACTCGGCCGAGTCAATATGGAAACAGCCGAGTTGGTCGAGTCAGCCATGACTCGGTCGAGTCATGGCTGACTCGGCCAACTGAACCGTTTCTTCAACCGAGTCACAGTTTTGGCCAATGAAACGGATCAACTCGGCCGTTTCCGTTTCGAATCGGCTGAATTTTAAAACTATGGTCGTGACAGAGGAGTTCAACAGTCAATGCCACCAACATTGACGTACATAGAGGGCTTGCTGCACTTGATTAAATGTCAGTTTCCATTCAATCATACATGACATAAACTAGTGAAAGCACTGCAACCTGTCAATCCTGAAATACTGAAAACTGTTAACTCTGCTAAATTTTGAATGGTACCTAAAATTCTACTCTATATATGAAATCAAATGAGGATGGAACTTGCAACCACTCTCAAACATCATGAAACAATTACTAGTGATGTTAAAAATTTAAGCAAAAGGATTCTACTTTAAGAATTTAATGTAACCATTAATTACTAGAGAATGTATCTTATGAGATGAATCATGGTAAATAAGAACAATAGATTTCCCCTTGTTTGCTAGATGAAAAATAGCCACATTATCCAGAAAGCTCAATGCGCTAACTCATTTTTGCAAAAAGAGGGCTAAATAACAAAAAAATTGGTTAAAGGTGATATTGACACGGGCAAAGTGATAATTTCCAAATTATTGTGATAATCACCTTAACAATCATAATAACTTCAAAAATTGAATTTATCGCAATATATAATGGCGATATGATCACCGATGTTGGTTTTGGTGACATTATCACGATAATTCCAATAATATCGTGATGTACAACACTTGTTCAAACTGAAAAAACCAATTTCACTGGAACCAGCAAGTACAGTCTTGGAACCAAGTTACCAACCAATTCTGTATGAAATTGGTCAACTCAAGTTGGCTGAACCAGCTCGACCTGGAAATGCATAAGAACCAATCCACCCAGCCAATTCAATCGATTCGAGTCTGGTCCTAATATTACTAACTCTAGGTATGATACTAATTGCTCAAGGTCCATGCCCAGGAAGAGATTAAAGGCTTACGTCATCATCATAAAACATAATGAAAGCCATTCAAGATCCAATAAACCCTCACATTGTAGCTACCTACTGTGTCCAAAGTTTAACAACTTGCAACCCGTTGCTCTATGCTTTTTAGCATTTCTAGTATGTTTTTGTGCCTTTATATACATTTGAATTTATATAAAAATAAAAAAGTTTGAATTGAAAAATAAAAAACTGTCATTCTAATCCAAAGTTGAGCTTTAGTTATGGCCAATAACCTAAGTCACCTGACACGAGGATTCGGGATTCGTAGGATATGGGGATTCGAGAGTCGGATTCGGACACGTTGACCCCCCGGAACAGGACACGTAGGATTCGTTATATATTCTTTTATTATATATATATATTATATATATATATATATATTTATATATATATATATATTAAAAATTGATATTTCTTACACAAATTCTCATTAATGATACAAATTCATTGATTTCAAACATAGATCTTCATCTAGATGTTAGTTTTACTGTTTTACAAAGTAAGTTAGTAACATTATAGCATGCATAGTACATACAAAATTCAAATACATGTCACATAAATCATGATTCATAAATGAAAGACAAGTGACAACTTACAAGATAGTAAGATAAAGACACTGAAAACTGTAGTTTTCTCATTGAGTCATCAAATCAAAATGTGTTACATAGGTAGTGCAATGCCAATGGCAAATAGAAATAGAAACTATAAAACAACTACAAGTATACAAGCCTCAAGGCAATAGGTAGCCCATGACTCATGAGTCAACAATCCTCATAGTCATCATCAGAATCAACATCAATGTCCTCATCATCATGGTCACCACTTCTCTCCTCTGCATCCTCCTCCTCCCCTGTATCCATAGTTGCCTCTGCATCTACTGGTGTGGTGGATGACCCCTCTAAAATATCACTATCATCAAATCTAATAGACTCTAGCACTGGATCATTGAGATCCATGTTGGCCAATGCCAACTCAACACTGCTATCCAGACCCATATCTTCAGGAAAGACATCCCACACCTGTGTCTTTCCCCTCAACCACCCTTCCCTCTGCCTGTAAATAAGACGAAGGTTGGTGTGCACATACACCATCGTCTTTGCCCTGCACTTTTCAAGCCTGCTCTTCTTCACACTATACAAATTCCCATATGTGCTCCAATTCCTCTCACAACAAGAGGATGAACTCACTTGAGAGAGGAGCCTCATGGCTAACTACTGAAGAGGAGGGCTTGTTGCCCCATGATTTGCCCACCAAGAATAGGGCTTCTTAGCCCCCATGTCTCTAATCGCAGCATATTTTGCAAATCGAGCATTGCCAGTGGAAAACTCTGCAAAGGTATCCTCCACCTCATCAAGGGATGCTCTATCCTAGAAAACCCGCCTAAATGCATCTTTCCTCCCCTATGAAATTTCACCATCCATGTGAGGAGGGAATCTGCAGGAAGGTCTACCATTCAGCCACTCATGGCTGTAGTATTTTGGGTTCAATGAGTGAGCCAAACAATGTAAAGATGTGCAATTCTCGTCCCATCTGCTGACAAGAATATCATGTATAGTACCACAGAAGGCCTTTGGTGATGTCCAATACTCGGGGCACTCACTCTGTAGACTAATGCTCCTCACAAACTCAATCATGGAATCCCATCCCTCATAAACCTCTCCTAGGATGGGTTTGTCTGTATCTGCAAATCGAAGCAAAGAAATGATAGGGTCCATGATTTGAATAATTAGATCTACCATCTCCCACCAAGCATCATCTAGCACTGTGTCCTTCACTCTTTTAGAGGCTACTTGATTTGTCTTTCTCCAAAAAGACCAAAACTCATAAATAACCATGGCCCCAAGAGTGGTCTTGACCTCCCTCAACCTCTTCAACGTCATGAATGAATAGGCAAACCGTGTATCAGCAATCTTCAACAATGATAGATTGTTGTACTCCTTGTAGATAGTGAGGGCATTTGTATAATTTTGCACAAAGTTACAGATATGGCATGCATCCTCAATAATGTTACCAATCTAAAGCACATCAAAAGCAATGGATTTCAGTGCTAAGTTCAATGAATGGAAAATGCAAGGTGTCCAAAACACTTGTGGATATTTAGCTTCCACAAGCATGCCAGCAGCCTTGCAAATAGGTGCATTATCTGTAATGATTTGCACACAAGAATCAACACCTACATCTTCAATAACTTTAATAAATAACTCACCCATAAATTGTGCATTCTTATATTCTCCAAGTATATCCACTGCTTTCAAGAAAACTAGACCATTCAAGGAAGACACCATGAAGTTGATGATTGGGTGTCGTGTTGGATTTGTCCATCCATCAGAAACAATGCTAACCCCAGATGTTGGCCATGATGCTTTAATAGGCTCAAGCATTTTTTGCACCTCTTTTTTTGCCTTCGTCAACAATGTGGTTCTAAGCTTCTCTGAACCAGGAGGCACATACCATGATGGAGACCCGTGAGTTAGAGCTCGACACATCTCAATAAATAGAGGTGAGCGTGCAATATTAAATGATATGAAGTTTTGATAGAAAAAGAAGGCAATGGTGAGATCAAGCTCTTCCTGTTTCTCTTTTTGAAAAATCTTGTCCACTGGACCAAGTGAAATTTCTCTTCTTTTTGCTGCTTGTCCCCCAATAGAACTCTCAAATGGAAATTTGGTGGTGCCTTTCCTCAAAAATGGAAGGGCGTCTTCATTCTTGGTTTTTCTTGATTTTGCAACCACATTTGCCATACCAACAGTGAACTCCTTTTCCATTTCTTTCCTCTTTTGTAAAGGAATAGCTTTACAAGCTCCAATTCCACAACCTAGTAAAGCCAACAAATGGCCTTTCACAAGGTAATATGTGCTTCTGAAAGGAATGTGGCAAAAGTTGCATCTCCATTGCACATTGCCTCCTCCCTTCCCCTTGGTGCTTGTCCCATCCTCTCTTGTGACATATTTCCACAAGGGATATTTCTCAATGTTGTCTTTAGGTCCTCTTGTTCCCTCAACATTACTTGCAGCAGACTCTAATGATATTGGGGGAGGAGGGGCATCTCCAATGGAGACATTCTTCCCCTTCCTTTGCCCCCTAACCGCTGCCCTTGATTGAGCCATGAATACTGTAAAAAAAAAAAAACAAAACAGGCACAAATTTGTAAAAAAAATTCATATACAAACTGATGTAATAGAAATGCAAAAAAAATAGAGATGAAATGAACTTACCGGGTGCTTGAATCTCCTTGCCGAACGCTCCACAATGATAACTAATCATGTGAAATTCTAGAGAATCCAAAGCTCAAGATCCTAGAGACAAACAACCACAAGAAAAATGTGTTATAGATGAAAATGATACAAGACATGATCACCATGTTTTAGTAATTAATAGGATAGCAACAACAATTCGTTGGAAAACAATTCCAAATGGTTGGTAAATCACAGCTTCCTAAGAAAATCCCACTTAATAAACCACTCTTAAGCTAGATCATAGACACAAAGAAGTCCACAACCACCCCTCCCATCCCCCTCACACTTTGAGGAATGTTTACATACATAACATGCGCAATCACTCAGGTTGGTTTGTCATGACAACGACAATTAAATACATGCGATACAATACCACTCACGTACTTAATTACAATTAAATGCAATTTAACCAGGAGATGAAGATAAGGATGTTACAATACTCTCCCCCTTAAAGGAACATCATCCTCAATGTTGACACTAACTCTTGGCGGTCTTTTGATTGCAGCAACACCATCCTAGGTGGTCACAATTATGGCAGCAAAAGGAGAGATTTTGTGGCAAATACCCTCCCCGTGATGTTTAGGCTCTCCAATCCCCAAAACATCCCTTGCCTAGGGATATGCACTGAGCCCGAGATTATGAGCTTATCCTTGAAGAGGCCAGAATCAAGAGAAGAATTTATGGATAGGAAAAGAGATTGATCACCAACAGAGTAGACCAGTGCCTTTTTCCTTAGGATTATGGACTCTCTGATGTGTTAGATCAGCCAAAGGTTTTCCAAGTAGGCCAAAATCTTGAAGCCCTAGCAACAAGACTTCAAGCAATTATCTATGCAATGGAGAATGGACTTTTCATGGGAGAGTTTAACCAAAGTTCAACATTAGGACATTCGATTCACATGTTATGTATGAGTAATGCATGCACTAGATCATCTAGATAGCATTCAATATATTTTCAACAAATTATGGCACAATTAGCATAACCTAGAATCAACAATATTCCGTACATTAGACATGTAGAAAGTAAATATTCAATAACAAGTACACTTACAAGATAACATGCAAAAAGATTCCATCCATTTGATCCAAAGAATAGCTCCAAAAACAAATGTTTTAGCTCCAAATATCAAAATGCATCAATGGATCTCAATTCTCCAAAAAAAAGAAAGTCGAATTACTCCAATAGGCTGAAATTCTCATGAGTGTGATGATGAATGATACAAATGACTCCTCTATTTATATGAGGAGGTCAAGTTCCTATTTTAACCTACTAGCCCCTAAAACAATAAAATAATGTGCAAGAAACAAACTAGGTCATAAGTTGACCTAGTAGCTAATGTAAAAAACTCAAACTAGCCCACACGTGTGAGTCCTAGGAGTGATGATGCTAACGTCATTCATGCGTAAGCTTGCTTAGGGCAAGCGTTGAGGGCTCAGGGTGCCATGATGTGAGTAGAGGCCCTCCAAGATAGTCTCCTAGGAGTTGGCCACTAGATCCCTATCAATCTCCCTTTGTAGACCCCAATTTTCACTTTGGGGCACAAAAGTGGTCTCATGGGTCTCCTGGAAGTCAAAATGCCTCTCTCTACTCCAATGCTAAGGGCTCTCAAGGTGGTGTTAGCTCTCTCTGTCTCAACGTGTGAGACCATCCTCCTTTGGGCCCTAGATTCAATTGCCAACCCCTCATGAAATGCTAAGGCGATTGATGGCATGCCTGGTCCAAGTGCATCATCCCATAAAATTCATCAATGTAGGGCAAAGTGTTGGAATGTTGTGATTGCTGGACGTGCCTATGGCGATCTGTGATACTCTACTACAACTAGGAAATCCATGGCTCTAAACACCTCACCTGTGGGTGTCAAAATGCTCCTTTGAAGGACTTAGGCCCCAATTAAGTTGCCCAAGCCATGGACGTGGAACCACCTGTTACCAATGTTTTAAAACTCCGACTCCGACTCTGACTCATCCGAGGGTCGACTCTGACTCCGACTCCGACTCGGTATCAACTCGGCCGGCTCAATTTCAATGACTCGGTCGTTGTAAAAAATACATTAAATATTTATTTTTTATAAAAACACATAATTTTAAAGATTTTCATTCATGTTTCCAAACACACAGGATTAGAATATAAGATAGAAGACAACATATGATCAAAGTAAGCTCATAAATATATCCATTATATCAAAATGGCACCCAGTGCATTGTCCAATACATACACGATGATGATATAGAGATCAAAACAAAAACACATAACCAAGGAGGCTATAAGTGGCCTCTACAACAAAAGTCTGTGACCAGTACTACTGGCTACTGCTAGAGTTGCCAACATCATCTGGCTCAGTGTTATTTGGGAGCGGGAGAGAAGGCAGGGAGCGAGAGCGAAAATGGGAGCGGGAGGGACATTTTCAAAAGCTCCCGGTTTGGGAGCAAATCTTGGAGGATTTCGACAACCAATGTCACTAACATCAAGGTACATAGAGGGATTGGTGCTCTTGATTAAATATGAGTTCCATGCCCTAATACATGACAAAATTCAATGGAAATATTGCAATCCCCCAATCTTAAAATCCTGAAAAACTGATAAGTCTGCTTGATTTTGAATGAAATTTAAAATTCTACTTTCCTCATATGAAATCCAATGAGGTCGAAACCACTCTCAAACATCCTGAGTCATTTCATGGTAATGTTAAAAATTTAAGTAAAATGATGAAAATGAAGATTAAGGAGAATTCACTTTTACTTTAAGAATTTAACATTACCATGAAATTTGAATAGCATATCAATACTAAAAGAGCGGAATGGACCCCAAAGACCAACAAACCAATTAATAAAACCATTTAGAGTCACCCACACTCAGAAAAAACATAAAAAAATCAAAAAAATTGCATTTTTGGGGGTTCACTGGCCGCTTTCCTTGACCCGATCGGGTTGATACGAACTCGGCCGAGCCAGCCAAGTCATGCAATGACTCGACCGGCCGAACTGGTTCAACCACCGCGTTGAAATTTTTTTGGCCGACTCGGACCAACTCGACCGAGTCAGTTTTGAGCCGGCCGAGTTTAAAAACATTGCCTGTTACACACAAATTAAAATATCTCGTGCCAGCATCTACATCATCAGCTACATTTAATCAATTATGCATCTAAGCGAACCAAGCTTGCAAGTAATGGGCAATTTGACACTTCAAACAAGGCACACCTTCCCGAATCAAGGCTTTGAACTCGAAATAGTGTTACCTCCCTAGGTAGTATTGGTTAATAGACCACCCTATTAGGTGTCTCCAGCCCCTAAGGGAAAATTACATGTCCTTGGTCCACCCTCCAATTGATAAGTGTCATGTGAATAATGATGGAACAAAGGGGAGAACACTTCATGGCCAAGTGTCATGGCCAAAGGGACCATCTATGATGGGATCCTCATCTTGAGCATAAAAATGTGGGGAGGATGCAATCATGGTTGCATGAGTTACCAACATTGCCTTCCTTTTTCCACCCCTCTTGCACATGTTTCACCTTTTCTTGATTTTTCTTTGTATAATTGCATGTAGCTCAAGGGTTAGAGCTTGCTTTGTATGATGTATAGCAGTGATTACCCTCTTAAGGGTGAGGCAGCACATTGCCCACTAGGGGTTGGGGCTTGCAAAGGTTCCTTCCCATAATATGAAGAGCAACATGAACTCAAGAATCGAGTGATGACCAAAATGAGTGAGGTAGAGGTGATGTTAGGCTTTTGCCCATGTGCTAATGTCTATGTCCCAACATCTTTTGGATTTTGATCTTCTTTTGTTTTTTTACTTGTGGCCATCATATGCTTTTTCCTTTTCCTTTTCTTTTAGTTGCATCAACATCCCAAGAATAAGTTCTTGTTGGAAAACTAGTTAGGGCAACTTATTAATTTATGTTTTCCATACATGACAGTTATTTGTGATTATGCTCTTTTTATTATGTGTGTATTATTTTATTATCAAATAAATGTCAAACAGATAGAGATCACAAGAACACAAGATGTAGGCATCATGCCAAGGCAAAACCACTCCAATAGGGGAAAACCAGCAAGAACTTCCCTTCTTATCAACTTCAAATGAGACTTCCAAGACCATTGACCCAAGACCAACACAGCAAGACCAAGCCAACCACCCAACCAAGAGATCTACTCCAACAAGGCTTTGTTGTTAGCTTCTGCAAGATTCGGAACTGTGGAAACCATAGTGTCCCCAGAACTTCACATATCACTTCAGAAAAACATGATATCTTCTTTCTTCCTTCTTTGATGGTTGCTTATAAGACCCTTGCACCTTCTTTCTTGCCTCAGATCAGATCAGATGAATGTACTCCAAAATGTATGTCTAATCGAGGTCAAATTTCTTCCTTTATATAGGTTTCTTGTGGGTTGGAAGGGTCTCCTCTAGGCTGACTTGAAAGGTTGGCCAACCTAATCTTTGGTGGACTCTAGACACTTCTTTACGTAAAATGAAATTTTTTTTCTTGTTACACGAGCCCCAATGGGTCTATTACATCATGACTTTAACTTTGACTCAATACAAAAATCCTAGAGCGCACAATGGGTGCGTTGACATATTGACCAATGACCCAAGCATAAAACCCATGCTCTAATAAGTCACTTTTCTTTCTTCTTTTGATCAATACATAAGAGTTAAATCATGACATAAGACATATGGCAATTATGAAGACCGAAACTAGTTAAAATTTTCAACACTCCCTCTTAACTAGGGAGGTATTCATAATTTTCCAATCAGTACAAGGACAGTACTCCATTTGAAAAGTTGTTATAAGAAGAGTTCTAGATTGATAAGCATCATTCATTATAGCCAGCATTATCACATTACCCAAGGCCTTAACAGGTACACTCTATCTCTCAAAAGATCAAAGCACAATGGTTGGAGGCATTCCATAGGACACCATACCGCCTCATCATGGTACATACTCCACCTAGGATACTGGAGTAATCCTAGCATCTAACCATTCTTATCCAAGTCCATGTGACTTAGGATTTCCATCCTAATCCATCACATTACATGACTCCAAGAATGTCTGGCCAATATGCTTATCCAATCCAACATTCTCCTTATCCATGTCCATGTACTTGACCTAGGACATCATTCCTAATCCATCACAATACCTGACACAAGGAGAACCAAACAATTTATCATTCTCCCTATCCATGATGCATGCACTAGACTTACAGTTGTTAGTCCTGGTCTAGTACATGACATAGGGAAAATCAATGTCCAACCATAATCCCTCTCAATTAGGGAAGACAACCCTATTCTCTTTGTAATCAGAGAATAGATGTTACTCCTATTCAAGGAAACTCCTTTTACTCCCTCTCAGACCTAGAGGAGATTCCAACTTCCTTAGAGAAGTCACAGTCACAAGTCTTCTTACTTGTCTTTCATAGCTTGCATGGCTCCCTCTTTCCTCTGCATTTCGAAGCATTCTTTTGGTATGACGAAACATGGAGCCATCTTCTCACCATAGATTCCAGATCATCCATCTTCCATATCAGTTTTATCTTGTCTTTATCAATGAAGGCTTTCTATTGAACCTTCCAATCTTTTAGTTGCTCATAGCTTCCTCACAAAAGTGATCTCCCTTCTAGACCTACAAGTTATTGTAACAACCCATCTATAAAAACAAAGAACGCAAGCATAATAGCAGGTATACGATACATGCATATGATAGCTACATATGCATGTGTCGCATACACCGCACTAATATTTTATACTAAATTGATTATAAGTGCTAAATACCATGACCCTTCTGGGGAAAGAAGTTCTACTCATTCATCAATATTGCATAATGTATGATTAGATCAAGAGGACTATTTATATATATATTATATGCTCCAAAGTATTGATAAAAATCATATTAATAAAATAAAATAAAGGTTAAGTATTAATATAAATAATTAATTAAAAAAAAAGATCCAAGTATAAAGTCTATAAAACTTTATATTAAAAATAAATATATAAATTAAACTTTATATTAAAAAATATAAATAAAACATTATATTAAAACCAATATAAATAAAACATTATATTAAAACTAACATAAATAAAACATTATATTAAACTAACATAAATAAAACAAGTGTTATGATTTAATGGTACGTACATATATATAAATGTAATGACTTATTAAAAGATCGCTTTATAAATATCTTATGGGTTCAAAAAACGTATTTCATTTTCACAACCTGAATCGAGACCAGGCTACGTAGGCGGAGGCGTGGCAGTAGTAGGGTGAGCGGTCACTGCTGGTGGGAGGGCGGCCACTGCCAAACCTGAGGATATAAACCGTGGGTCATGAGTTGAGCAAGGGGGGGAGAAAAACCAGGAGGAAGAATTTGGAAGGCAAGGCAAGGGAATCAACTATTAGAAGAGCTTGAGCGTTCTGAGGTTCTGGGCACAGGGGACAGTCAGCTTCTGTTGAGAAGCTTACTGGATTGAGCAGCCAGGCTCTGCTTAGTCTGGCTGGGTGGAATCGGTCTCTCGGTAGCTGGAGCAGTGTAGCCGCAGGCATCTTCAACTGCAACAGTTCAAGTAGGTACCTACTTTAAACTCCTTAATGTTTCCTGTATATCTGTTTTTTAGTTCTTACAATTATCTTCATATTGCTACCTTCCAAATTCCAGGATGAACACACATTGATTTTAATAGATGTTAGTTACCAGATGTTGAGCTTGCCTCAACTATCATTATGTGTACCTACAACATCTTTCTAGGTAGCACAAATCAAGGTTACTTGGGAGCGGGAGCGGGAGCAGGACCAGAAGCGACATTTTCAGAAGCTCCCAGTTTGGGAGTGATTCTAAGATCGTTTTTTATATAATATATATATTTTTATATATTTTTATATTTTGATGGTTGCTTTATAAGACCCTTGCACCTTCTTTCTTGCCTCAGCATCATATAAGATCAGATGAATGTACTCCAAAATGGTATGTTCTAATGGAGGTCGACATTTCTTCCTTTATATAGGCTTATTATTATATTTTATATAATATATATATTTTTTTAATTTTTTATATTTTGATGCATATAATGTCAACAAAGCATGTAGAGTGATGAATTAGATATAAAAAAACATAAAGAACATAGATTGAACCATATAACAACAATCATCTAGAAGTTATAATTCATTATCAACCACGTCCACAAGTTAGTAACATAGTAACATACAACATATTGAGTCTCATGATTCATCAATCTTAAAGTTTCAAGCTTTCAAAATTCAATATATAACATTTATCATCATTGATCACCAAAGCTGTACTTGTAAGCTATGTGTAACCATTACAACAAATAATATCTAACATGAAATGAAAGGTTATAAAATGAAATGAAATGAAACAACTTTCAACCTTCACAAAGCATCATATTCATAATTCATTACTAATGAGTTATAATTGCCAACTTTAAACTTGAAACTTAAATTGTCATATATTGTTTACAAAAAATATCATAATAAATATGAAAGAGTCAATAGTTATAAAAACTACTAGAAACTAGAAAAGACAAGTAAATCTATTATCTATTGCTAATGCTCAGGCCTCTTGCCACCACAAGAAATGTCTATTTTTTTAGTCTTGTTGGAAAATCAGGATTTGTATCATTAATATCACCCTCTAAGCATTAATATCCAGAGGTATCTTTGTCATTACCTCTAGATCTGTATAGGGTCCTTTGTCATTAATATCACCCTCTAAGCATTAACATAAGATAGAAAAACCATAGCATGTCAAGTCAAGATTTTGTTTGAGTGATGCTTACATTTTTAGGAGGGTCATGATAGAGGAGTTCGAAAACCAATGTCATTACCATCAAAGTACATAGAGGGATTGGTGCTCTTGATTAAATACGAGTTCCATACCCTAATACATGACAAAATCCAATGGAAACACTGCAATCCCCCCCAATCCTGAAATCCTGAAAAATTGATAAGTCTGTTGGATTTTGAATGAAATCTAATATTCTACATTCTCCATATGAAATCCAATGAGGCTGGAACCACTCTCAAACATCCAGAGTCATTTCATGGTAATGTTAAAAATTTAAGTAAAAGGATGAAAATGAAAATTAAGCAGAATGTCACTTTTACTTTAAGAATTTAACATTACCATGAATCGCATATCAATACTAGGGCCATAGGCTTGATCATTAGGTTGCCCCACTCAAAACTTATTTGTTTCATTGAAAAAAATGCATTTGGAAAATTCCTACAAAAAAAATTGCAAAAAAGACTAAACGCTCTCAAAAAACCAGGAAGCATTTTTTTTGTCGAGTACACACTCCCAACTAGCTCCTGAATCGCTCCTACCTGGAGCGCGAATTGGGAGCGGGGGCATGAGGGGGAGGGCGGGTGGGCAATCCCCCACAACCCTGGCACAAACAACATGTTAACAAGATAACCAATAATAGATATCAGACTTACCTCAACATGACAGCCTTCAACAAAACATCAACATCCTCATGGTTCAACTTCATATGAGTCTATCTTTATCAGAGTGCCCAAGGATCCAACTTGATTACCAAGTTACCATTCCCTCCATTCATCATGCTCGTTATTTTTAAAAAGGCATCATCAAGCACAATAGTTGATTTGCATCTTCCTCCTCCACATCTTGCTTTTACCTGCAATATTTAATAGCAAGTACAACCAAGAAAAATATACAAGTACAAGTGCATGAGGACATATTTGTCACTCTAGGGTTTCCATGAAATCTTAGAGAGGGAGAATTCCTAGGGTTTTCGGATCCAAACCCTAAATCTCTTGATATTTCCTTTTGAAATATCAATCCTAGGGTTTGAGTCTCAAATCCAATTCTACCCTTAATAGGGTTTACCATTTGCCCTATACCACCTACAAAGTTCAAACCCTAAAAACCAAATGTTAGGGTTTCTATGAGGGAAAAAGCATATTATCGTTAGGGTTTATATCTTGACTAGGATTTCTAAGTACAAACAACGGTTTTTACAAAAATTAATGACCCTCATCAAGATGAAGACTAAAACCCTAGAAGTCAAGAGCTAGGTTTCTATCAAATTAGGTTAGGGTTTTCATACTTGACAAGGGTTTTCTACTTCAAGCATCATCTAGGGTTTTGTAATCCCTAGATTTCAATGATGAAGCCTACAAGCCCCATGATCAAGACATACATAGAAAATCCCAACACAAAAAAATAAACCTTTTATTGAACTATGCAAATGCACATACCTCATGATTACATATCAAGATTGCTTAAAGTTGTTGCAAGGCCTTCTACTTGATTACATTGTCTAAGATAGTTGATTCCAAGATGCCAAAGCCAAAATTTAGTCTTCCAATGATCTTTAAAAACCAAGAAAGATTATCCTTCCAAGGCACTATTTTTCTATTCTTTTACCACTCTTGAATAAGTGTTATTATAGGTATCCTACCCACTGGTTAGGGCTTCCCATTTTCATCGTGAATCATTGACTTGATAAGATTTTCAAGGCTTCTTCCACAAGCTAGTGTAAGAAGCTTTCAATATGATAAGTCGACACACTCTTTTTACTGTTGTAGACTGCTTCTTTCCTTGAGACGGAGATAATAATCTATCTCAACGATAGGTTGTGTACAAAGATCTTATGTTGTCAATCTTAATGGATCTTCAAAAGGTCAGACAAGAAGATAATTCCATTGCTCCTTCTCAACTTTTGGTTAGGACACAATGTAGAAGATGCTACAAGACTTTAGATGGGCTTCTTCCTTCACTATTATAGTTAGAGATGAATAAGCTTCTCCTATTGTGATTATAATCTCTTCACAAGGATCTCTTTTCTCTGTTGTTTAGGTAAGATGTTTGTAGACTGGATGCTTCCTCAAACACTGGAGAAGACTTTGTATACCATCCAAAAGTAAGATGCTTTATAAGAGATTTATTGGTTGAGATGAGGTGTAACACCCAAAAGTCATATACACAGCGGAAATATTCAAAATACTTCGAAGACAAAGACATCCATCATAGGACAGTAATTGTAAATTGTATATGGTATTAAAGAATTGATGTAAGATAGTTACACTTGAGAATGAGGGCTTGCTCATATACCCTACGCAGGTGCTCTTCCACGAACGGTCATGTCTCTAAGACATGCCTTTTCATTACTAATTAATCATTAGTTAATTACTTATTATTTATTTTTATGTTTATATTTATATTTATTATTATTTATATATGAATTATATTCATAACATTGCCTCTCCCTTCAAGAAGCTTTGTCCTCAAAGCTTACTGAGAACATCTTCTCGTCTCTGAACTTTCATCTTTGTTGATACAAGACGATATGATACTTTGAGCGATAGACAAAATTGTGTACTAAGAAGAGATTGAACCATCCTAAATTAATCTTCTAGGAATCTTCTTATCTTTGGAGATGTGTAGTGAATAGTTACCGTATGACTGGATTCTGCAAACTTCAGTATTCCTAGGAACATAAATTTGAAGTTTATTTTCTGAGTGATACTGGTACGTGGCTTGATTGGAAAGTATGCGCTTGTGATTCGAAAGTCGATATATAGCTCCTTTGGTTTAGCTTTCCCTTATCATATTAGTGGTTGATTCTTGATTTTCTTCAGGGACTGTTGTTATTGAGTTGCCGAATGAATCATCATTTGGAATGTCCATCATTTGAACTGCAACTTCTGCATATGTTTTAACTTCTCTAGATTCCTCTTCTTCCTTACTTGTGATATTGACTGGATCAGTATTTATTCCCTTATCTTCAACTTAGATTGAAATGACTGACGACTTCAATACTTCACTTTGAAGTTGTTCTAACTTGTCATTTAGTGATTTCTTGTCATTTTTAAGTTTTTTTATTCGCGTAAGTAGGGTTTGGTTATGATTCCTTACACGTACAAGTTCATCCTTTTTTGAATTGTTGACTTTATTCTTAGTAGCCTCATCATCTTTTAAACTTTAGATTTGTTCTAATAATGTTTGGTTAAGGCTCTTTAAATGTAAATTTTCTTCTTCTTGTTCCAATAAACGTTTCTTGAGTTCCTTCGTTGTGGATTTCGCTTTATTGACTTGTTCGAATAGTTTTTCATTTTGATCTCAGGCGTGAAATTTTTGTCTTTACTGCAGATGACTTCTTCAAGCTCTTTTTGCTTCTGTGACATAGCTCTTTTATTATCTTGAAACATTGCTTCTGAAATATCCTTAAAGTCTTCTGATGACGATGTTATTGATTCTGATTTGCTTGTTATGTCTCGAAATGTGATCATATTCTCCTTATAAGGAAACATCAAAATTTATTTCTCTATGTTTAACATGAACACACCCAAATCCTTAAACCAAGGTTGACCGAGAATGATGTTCATCTTTCTATTATCCATAGTTACAACACGAAATTGAGATATGTACTCATAATGATCTATTGTCACTTGTAAATCACTAATTTTATACTTTTTTTGGCCAAAAATATTTTTCCTTTCACCAATGTTTGGCTCTAGAATTAATAGTTGATTGGCCAAAGTAATATTGATGTAATTTTTATCGTTGCTTGTGCTAATAGCGATATTAATTTATTTTCCTTGGATACTTCTTTTAATGTAATTAATCCTTGATCCATAATTGAATAAAAATGGTATGGTCAATCGAATAATGAATGGTGTCTTTTTGAAAAAAATGTGACATATGGGAGTGTGTTTTGACCAACAAATGTGTCATGGTCGAGGGCACAACGATTGGCTAACAAAATGAAGGAACGAATGGGATGGGGTCAACGACTGCGGAGGGACGAATGGACTGGAGGGAACTATCTGGTGTAGATGGGGTGACAATAGACGAGGACGCGGTGCGGGGGAGCTGCGAGGATAGAGGAGATGGAGTCGAGGCATTGATTAGGTAGCAGCGGATATATGACAATCAACGAGGGTTGGAAGGGTCGCTCAGTAGAAATGCGATAATCAGTAGCATGTTGTGTGATCGCTGACCAACAACTCGTGGGGACACTGGGATGACCAACAGATCATGTGGGAACCGAGAGGCAATGCAAGTAGTGACTGAGGTTTCGAAGGGCCGCAGGTAAATTTTTTATAACTATTTTTTAATATAACTATAACAAAAAAAAAATGACTTCTTTTTTTTAAATAATTTTTTTATAAACGATTTTTTTATTTCTTTCTTTTTTTTTATTTTTTTCCAATATTATTATATATATATTGTTTCTTTTATTTTTTGACTATTTTCTATTTCTTTTTTTTATTTTCTTTTAATTTTTAAACCCTTTTTTCTTGTTCTTTTAATTTATAATGGCCAAAGGCCTAACGGCAAGATGGAGAAACTGCAAATTGTAGCGAAACGCTTGAATCTTGACAGCAACAATGTTGACGGAGTTTGATGGCTAAAAGTCGAGATCAGACGTGGCTCTAATACTAATGTAACGACCAAAAGTCATATACGCAGTGGAAATATTTAAAATAATTCGAAGACAAAGACATCCATCGTAGGACAGTAATTGTAAATTGTATATTGTGTTAAAGAATTGGTGTAGGATGATTACAATTGAGAATAAGGGTCTGCTTATATACTCTAGGCAGGTGCCCTTCCACGAACGGTCATGTCTCTAAGACATGCCTTTTCATTACTAACTAACTAACCATTAGTTAATTACTTATTATTTATTATTATATTTATTATTATTTCTATATGAATTATATTCATAAATGAGGTCGGCTCCTTTGTCACTTCGGATTTCCTATATAAATGTGCACAGGTTTTTAATCATTTCAAACCTCAAAGAGTCTACTTCGTTGGTTATACATGAATATTTCACTGATGACTGTAGCTTCCTTAATGAGTCACAGAGTGCCTCTATGTAACTCGGCCTTGGTTCTTTTCTTTAAGTAAAAATCTTCGCTAGAGATAAGGACTATTATTAGTCCACGAACTATATAATTCAGATACCTTTGCAATGATGCACAAAACCTCAGATTTCGGCCCTCTGAGGTGAGTTCAAACCTTGAGCTCAAAGCACAGAGCTTCGCTCTTCTTGTTAGCATATTTGACCTAGTCTAGGCTTGTCGCCTAGCAATTCGAATCCCATAAACAGTGTTTCAAATCCCTTCGTTCTCCTAACTCAAATCTGCGGACTAGCCACAAAGAATAAGCCCAAGTTTTTGGCCTTGTATTAGAGATCTTATAGCCCATAAAAATGTATCCTTTTAGCTCAGTTTCTCTACTAGAAAATTCGGTCTAGGCAAATCATCTTGTAGCCTTCTTCCTTCAATCGTGACCTCCCTAGTTGCCTCAATCTATTGTTCTTAGCTATGATACCATGTTGGAAAATTGGTTAGGGAAGCTTATTAATTTATGTTTTCCATACATGACAGTTATTTGTGATTATGCTCTTTTTATTATGTGTGTATTCTTTTATCATCAAATAAATGCCAAACAAACAGAGATCACAAGAACACAAGATGTGGGCATCATACCAGGGCAAAACCGCTCCAACAGGGGAAAACCAACAAGAACTTCTCTTCTTATCAACTTCAAATGAGACTTCCAAGACCACTAACCCAAGACCAACACACCAAGACTAGTCCAGCCACCCAACCAAGAGATCTTCTCCTCCAACAAGGTCTGCTGCTAGTTTCTGCAAGATTTGGACCTGTGGAAACTCTAATCTCCACAAAACTTCGCATATCACTTCAGAAAACACGGGATCTTCTTTCTTCATTCTTTGTTGGCTGCTTCTAAGCCCCTCGCACCTTCTTTCTTGCCTTAGATCAAATCAAATGAATGTACTCAGTGTATGTCTAATGGAGGTCAAATTCCTTCCTTTATATAGGCTTCTTGTGGGTTGGAAACTTGGAAGGGTCTCCTCTAGGTCGACTTGAAAGGTTGGCCGACCTGATCTTTGGTGGACTCTAGACACTTATTTACATATAGACAAAAAAAAAAAAAAAAATTGTTACATGGGCCCCAATGAATCTATTACATCATGAATTTGACTTTGACTCAATACAAAAATCCTAGAGCACACAATGGGTGCTTTGACATATTGACCAATGACCCAAGCATTAAATCCATGCTTTAATAAGTCAAATTTTCTTTCTTCTTTTGATCAATACATCAAAGTTACATATGGCAATTATGAAGACCGAGACTAGTTACCATTTCCAACATTCCAAGCCCTACCCAAGTATAAGGACATTAAATTTCGCCCTATCTCCATAGAGGACATTATTTGTAACATTGAATAATGGATTCGAGACGTGCCTGGCAATATTAAAGAGGTTATTAGATAGGATTGCTTGATTGTTCTTAGGAAAGCAAATCCCCCTAGTAGTAATATAAGAAAAAATGAGTTTCTTGCCCTTAAGGCCTTAAATCATAACACAAACATTGTCATTCTAAAGGTTGATAAGGGTGGGGTTGTTGTACTCTTGAATAAAGCCGACTATATGAGAAAAATGATTGGTCACCTCTATAATAGCGACAGCTACAAAAAAACTCAGTACGAATCCCATCAAAATAGTCTTGAAAGAGGTCGCTTGTGCTATAAAATCTAGTAATAACCTTAACCCCCTTCGCAAAAAGCTCATTGAGAGCAACCCTCTCACCCCGAGAATATATCAGCTCCCTAAGATCCATAAGGATAGGGCCCCCCTACAACCCATTATCAACACCATAGGTGGGCCCACATATCTTCTAGCTAAATTCTTAGCTCAGAAACTCAAGCCTCTTGTTGGTCGCACAGATTCCTTCATTAAGGACTCTACAACCTTTGTTCACGAGTTAAAATATACGAGGCTTGATCCAAGGGATATTTTAGTAAGCTTTGACGTTGTCTCTTTGTATACTAAGATCCCCATTAATGAAGCTATAGACGTTATCAATCGCATTATTGGTCCTAACAAAGCCAAACTGGTTGGTATATGCCTTTCCTCTACCTTTTTTAGCTTTGAGGGTGAATTTTATGAACAAACTTGTGGAGTGGCCATGGGTTCTCTGCTTTCCCCTGTCGTCGCCAACTTATTCATGGAAGAATTTGAGACAAAGGCTTTAGCTTTTGCTCAATTCTACCCTAAGCTTTGGAAGAGGTTTGTTGATGATACTTGCGTTGCTTGGCCCCATGGTAGCAAGAAGTTAGATTTGTTCCTTCATCATCTTAATTCTCAATCTGACTCCATCAAATTCACGATGGAAGTCAAGGTAGATAGTAGCCTTCCTTTCCTTGATGTTCTCCTCACACAGAGCAATATCTTCATGCCAGTTCTCATCATTTTTCGGCACAAAAATTTGAAGTTCTTAACACCCTAACTACCCATGCTCTAAGGATTTCTGATGATAACCACCTGGAAGATGAGAAAGCCCATCTCTTGAAAGATTTTGAAAAGAATGGCCATAGCAAACATCAAGGTCTTAAGGTGTTGAGGCTTTTAGAAGAGCTAGTAAAGGTCCTAGGATGAAAAACACTACCGATGATAAGGTTTCCAAGGTTCAACTTCCCTTCATCCATGGGACCACTGATAAGATTGCTCATATTCTTAAGAAGAATGGAGTCTCTGCCACCTTCGCCCCTTAATACCATTCGTAGCTCCCTTAGATTAGTCAAAGATACGGTAAACCCTAAAGACATGAAAGGAATTTACTCAATCTCGTGCTCCTGTGGGATTCCTTACATTGGAGAGATTGGTCACTATATTAATCAGAGAATTCACAAGCACATTGCGGACATCAAGCACAATTGATCTCGCTCCTCAGCTATTGTTGAGCACGTTGAGAAAACTAAACATCATGCCTGCACTGAGGATTCCCAAATAATTGCAAGGATTAATCACTTCCATCAGAGGAAGTTAAGGGAGGCCATCAAAAGTGAGAAGCAGGCAAAGAATCTTAACAGGGACGATTGTTGGAAATTAAGTAAAAGTTCGATACCTACTCTTTCTTCTTGATTGCCTTAGGTTCCCTCCTCCTTCTTTTTATTATTATTATTATTTTAATTTATTTTTTATTTTATTATAATTTTAGATATTATTTTATTATGATAATTTTAGATATTATGATAATAATATAATTATATATAATAACATTTTAATTTGGGTTTCAATTTAATTATTTATTATATAATATAATAAGATAATATAATTTGAATTGTTATTATAAAATTCATTATTAATTTAATTTTTACTAATTATTTTGTTTTTTGCCCTATCCTACTTTTTGAAAATTAAAATAAATTTGATCCCATAACGGTTTAACTATCCATCCATTATTAAAGATTATCTTATATAATGTTATATGTAATAGTTTTTTTATTATAAAATTATATAATAATTTTCAACCTTGGAAATTATATATATAAATATATAATAATATTTGAACATATCATATGATGATGATATATAATAATTTTAGATATTATCATAATAACATGTTAATTTTGGTTTTAATTGTTTACTCATTATACAATATAATAAAAGATTATAATATGAATTTTTATTATTCATTATTAATTTATATTTTATTTATTAATTTGTTTTTTGTTCTGTCCTTTCTTTTTGGAAATTAATATTAATTTTGATCCCATAACAGTTAGTTCATATAACTATCCTAACGTTCATTCATTTTTAAATATTATGAATTGGTTTGACTCTCCAACGTTCACATCTAGAACATGATGCATCTCAGTTATTTTAATTGGTGGATAGGTCGGACTTTTCATCTTTGTCCCAAGGATGAGCCATAGTAGTTGGTTCGAAACATCGACCAAAAAAAGAGACTATGTCATTAATCTGGAAAACAATCTCAAAAAAAAATTGGTTGGATAGTTTTAACACCAAAACCAATATTGAGCTAGGGTGGGTGGTCTCACCACCGAAACTAATCTCCATGAAAGTTTCACACCCTTACACAAAACTCTAAGAGCCTTCTAAATCAATTTCACAAGCATCCAATACATGCCCAAGAACAAGCACCAATCTTATTTTTATTGTCATGAGCAGTAGTTACTTTATAAAGTTTTATTATTTTTCCCTAATGTCACTTAATAGCCCCCTTTTTATTTAATTATTCACTGTCACTTTTAAATGTTGCTCTTTTCACCCAAACAATAGTCAAGCAATTAGATTAATTGATCCCCTTTCTTCCCGATAAACTATGGGAATCAAATAGGTTACTAGGTCAGTGACTATTTGGAAAAGGGACATTACAATCCTCCCTTCCCGAAATTGCTTGTCCTAAAGCAATTCAGAACCCGCATCCCAATACTAGGATCCCAAAAATGTCTGTAGAATATTCCAGCATATAATAACTATACCATTTCAACACAGTTGAACCCCATACTACTGCCACATTTTTCCATACCTCAAAGAAATCCACTAAAATGTCAACTGACCTTCATAAAAATTCCTGGTGAAGTTGAAGAGCATAGCTACTCATGGTGCAACTGCATAGCATCTCCCACAACATCCGGTAGAATAGAACCAGCATAAGGTTGCTCCATAATCCCATCTATCACCTTATATTTTATTGATAGAAGATCAAATTTTGTGATAAGCAAGATCCTTGTCTCTGAAGATACAACCCGCGCTTAATCATGTTGTATATTGAATATCTGCATGCTAGCTTGAGTGTTGTGTCAACAAAAGATCTGAATACCTATGAAAACAAGTAGTTAGCAATGATGTTATTTAATGGACCTGAGTGTTGCCACCTGTTGTCACATGCTCCATTTATCCAGATTTGGAGAAGGCTTCTGTAACAGCCTTTGGTCGATAAAGCATCAACCTAATCCACCGATTTCCCCATGACACTATGAAAATTCCTGAATCTAACATATCAGAAACCCCTACTGCAATTACCAGTTTACAATATCCTACTTCTTCTTTACAATAACAAGTTATTTAATTACATAAACATCAAAGTAAACACTATTGCAGCCTTCACAAAGATACAGATCATGCACTGAAATAAACTAAAACAATAACACAAGGGACACCATTATCTTTGGACAATCGTCCCCAGAAAAACCCAATTCGAGAAAATCGGTGCAGGATATAGAGGGCATGTATTATTAAGCAAATTTCATGAATACAACTAGGGTGCCAGAAATGGCTCACCCAACAGAGAATATCCTCGGCAGTAGTACCTCTATCCGGAGACAAATATTCTGGCAAATCACCAACCAGATGATCAAACCCCACAGCGACTGTTCCCTATGCTGGGCAGCGAAAGCTACTCCAAGCATTGCTCAGGAATTGTGTCACCCCCCAGGAGTTGCGTCACCCATCTCGACTCAAAATCTGTTGATCTGCTCCTAGTCTACCCCACAGAATCTCCCCAGCGCTGCCTCTGAGGCCCAACATCAGCCTCTACGGCTTCTGTGTCACCTGCGTCAAACTTTTGCGTCCTTTGCGACATCTCTACAGCCTCTGCGCCAAACCTTCTAGGGCCTGCGCTATCTCTCCTGGCACTGCACTGCCTCTCTGCTATAAATTCTTCACCCTCGAATGAAAATCCCTTGTTGAACTACCCCTCGCTGCAACTTTGATCACTAACTCGATTTCCTCAGCAAACCTCGCCCCAGAAAATCAAATTCTTGATCTCTCTTGGTGTACCTCCAACTAACCCTCAAACCCCCTCTTATACTTTTTCTGTAGATGAACCAACGGTCAAGATTAAGTCCCTCATCAATGGCTAAGATTAGAACTAGCATGATCCTCGTTACTTAAACTTTCTCACCCATATTTTATTAATACACATTAATATTTTTACTTTCCTAAGTTTAGACTTAGGAACTCATTAAAAATATTAATTATTTTAATAACTCTTCGTCTGGGTGGAATTTATCCAAACGATTTATGGGTCTTGGAGATCTCACGTGCCTTAGCCTCTCCACCAAATTTCATGGTTAGAGCACATCTGATGCTACCCAAAATCAACACTCCCTCTTAGCGAGGAATGTACTCTAGCAATGCTTCACCATAGAAGCATCACACTGATCTTCTGCATTGGTCCTATTGATGCTTGGTCTGCTGCCCCACATCCATTGCACTGTTGCCCATGACATTGCCACTTGCACTGCTACATATGTACTACAGCTCCCTCTCAAAATGTTGCCTCATGTTGCCCATAGCACTACCACTGTTAACTGTTGCACTGCAACTCAGTTACCGAGAAGTAAGTAACTGACTTCACCCAAACACTAACATCCTAGTTAGTCTGGAAGCCTCGTGATGTTGAAGCTACCTATGTTGCTATCCTGTGCTCCCTCTGCTACCACTGCGTTGTTGCAACCTCTTATGTGCCTCTCGCACTGCTGCAACCTCTACTACACTGGCACAGGCTTCTGCACTCTAGCACTGCCTTGTCGCTCCATCACACCTTGCTCCACCCAACACCTATCATCATGCTATTGTCTTTAATGGCTCCCGTAGCCAGATGTTATCCAAGAGTTTGGGCACCTCAAGGATCTTGCTCCTGCATGTAGTCCTCTCGATTACAACTCTATGTCTCCCCACCTCTTCTCCGGAGGCGCATGAGCATTCATGGCACAATCATCATCAGTCTCGACATCCTTCTCCGCCTTTGCTGGACCAGCCTTTGAGTCGGAAGCTTCTCCCTTGCCTTTCTTCCTGGAGCACTGAGAGGCATAATGTCCCAGCTCCCCACAATTGAAGCACTTGACCTTGGAGATGTCTTTCTTCTTCCTCTTTTGTAGCCCCTATTGTCTCGCCGATGCGAGAGTTGCATCCTCCTCCTCCTGCTCCTCCTCCTCCTTGATTCGAACTCCCTTACTGCTACTCCCCGCCTTGGCCAATCTCCTGAGCTCTTCCTGTCGAAGAGTTACCCACATCTCCTCCCAACTGGGGAGAGTTTCTCTGCCCAAAATGCTTTGGACAAACGTCTCACACTCCTCGGAAACTGCATTCAGGATAGTTTTGACCATGAACTCTGGATCCGGTGTAGACCCAATGGAAGTAAGTTGGTCGCGAATTCCTTGCAACCTGAGAAGGAATGGATCTATCTCCTCACCTTTCTGCATCTAATATGACATCAGCTGATTCTCCAATAACATCTTTCGCTGCACAGAAGAGCCCTAATATAAGGTGGTCAGCGTCTACCACATTTCCCTTGTTGTGTTCTTCTCAACAATATGTGGTATTACGTGATCCTTGACCCCATCTAGGAACATGCATTTCACCTTCGCCTGGGCCTCCTCATACTTCTCATTTGCATCAAGATCAACTAGGACAGTTATTGTTCTTAAGGCATAGTCCTTGATGCGATATTTATCCAGGATTGCCAAGACCCTGGCCTTCCAAATGACAAAATTGGAAACCCCATCCAATCTATCCTGATCCCTCAATCCGTTCACTGCCATCTTTGCTCCTCTTCTCTAGACTCCCTCCGAGTCCTGATTTCCCTCTAGGAAATCCTCCGGCCAACTGTCGAATCGCTCCTCTATAATCCTCCTTTGCTGCTACAACCCGAATTTAGATTTCTTGGCTAGAAATTCGTCGAGGTAGTGATTCCCTCTACCTTGGTTCAGTCTCCTAAGACACTATTCTTCACCGACAAAAACAGCGTCCCACCAGCTCCACAAATCAAAATCTGCTCAACTCCCTTAATCCAGGCAACTCGAGGAATATGAGCCCTTCAAGCTCTGTGCAATCTCTGTGTGGGTTGAATCTGCTCCTCCCTTCCAACTGCATCAATCCTTCCTGGCTTAGAAGGATGGCGTGGCTCTGTGTGAGCCTGATTTTCCCTCCTCTGCCTTTGCATTGGCCCTGATGGTTGACACAACTACTGCGCCTTCCTCTCCCGGCTCATAATGCTAACGCAGGCATTGCGTGAGCCTCTGCATCACACTCTCTGCACTCTGCCACTCCTCTTGCCTCTTCAACTTTGGAACAACATTGTCTCTCGAGACAGTTGCTTTTCCTACTGCAAATTCTTCAGCCGCCTATGACCTGCAATCACTCAGATACCATGTGAAAGTTCCTGAATCCCCTACTGCAATTACTGGTTTACAATCGCCTACTTCTTCTTTACATTAACAAGTTATTTAATTGCATAAACATCGAAGTAAACACTATTGAAGCCTTCACAAATATACAAATCATGCACTGAAATAAACTAAGACAATAACACGAGGGCCACCGTTATCTTTGGACAATCGTCCCCGGAAAAACCCAATTCAAGAAAATCAATGCAACATATAGAGGGTTTGTATTATTAAGTAGATTTCGTGAATACAACTAGGGTGCCAGAAATGGCTCACTGAACATAGAATATCCTCGACAGTAGTACCTCTATCCGGAGACAAATAGTCCGGCAAATCAGCAACCGGATGATCAAACCCCACAGCAACTCCGACTGTTCCCTATGCTGGACAACAAAAGCTGCTCCAAGCACTGCTCAGGAACTGCGTCACTCCTCCAGGAGCTACGTCACCCTATCCTGGCTCAGAATTTGTTGATGTGCTCCCAGTCTGCCCCACAGGATCTCCCCAATGCTGCCTCTGAGGCCCAATATCAGCCTCTACAGCTTCTACGTCCCTTGCATCAACCTTCTGCGTCAGCTCTACAGCCTCTGCGTCAGCCCTTCTAGGGCCTGCGCTGTCTCTCCTGGCACTGCGTTGCCTCTCTGCTATGTATTCTTCACCCTCGGATGAACATCCCTTGTTGAACTGCCCCTCGCTGCAACTATGATCACTAACTCGATTTCCTCAACAAACCTCACCCCAAAAAATCGAATTCTTGATCTCTCTTGGTGTACGTCCAACTGACCCTCAAGCCTCCTCTTTTAGTTTTCCAAGAGTAAGTCTCTAATTAATGGCTAAGATTAGAACTGGATTGATCCTCGTTACTTAGAACTTTCTCACCCATATTTTATTAAAACACATTAATATTTTTATTTTCCTAAATCTAAACTTAGAAACTCATTTAAAATATTATTTATTTTAATAACTCTTCATCTGGGTGGAATTTCTCCAAACGATTTCAGGGTCTTGGAGATCTCATGTGTCTTAGCCTCTCCACCAAATTTCATGGCTAGAGCACATCCGATGCTACCGAAAATCAACAGATACAATCCCACTGACTTATCAAGCTGCTCCATGGTTGAACTGAGGTGATGTTCAGGGGAAGATCTCACCCCACTTAAAACACCAACTGGTAATGCAACGAAACGCTGATGCACTAAAGGAGGCAATATGATTATGTGTCCCATACACTGATTGATACTCTTGATATGGGCTCTCCTGGTCGGGAAGCTCCACAATTATCTTCCACCCTTTCTCACTTCTATATGTCGCTCTTTTCACCCAAATGACAATCAAACAGTTAGATTAATTGATCCCCTTCTTCCCTACAACCTACGGGAATCAAATAGGTTACTGGGTCAGTAACCATTCAGAAAAGGGGCATTACAATAAGTCTGTGCATAGTGGAAATTAACACCATACAACATTATTGTTGAACATATATGCCACATTGATCAAATAAATTCTGTACAAGTCAATTGCATTTACTAATGTTGAAACTTTATCCACATGATACCTCCTGTCAAAATTAACGATCATCTATAAGCACTACTCTGGTGAGAAACAATATGGATAATAAACAATTCAACATTGTCCCTTCTTCTCGGATGCACAGAACGTTAGCTAACTATACAGTTAAATATTCTTTTCAAAGTCTGTTTAGATCTGTTACTGCCAAGAACCTGCGTATACAGATACTTACAAATGAAGATTCAATTTATAACTGAAGATTCAATTTATAACTAATATGTCAAGAATTGTTTTGACTTGAAGACGGAACATAAATCAATACCTTTATAATATTTGGGCAAATTATTATGTTACAGAAAAACATCCCCAGTGCAGTAGATTATTATAAAATCACCTGAATGTCAATTTCTTTGCTCTCCTCAAGTGGTTTGTATAGAACAGTCGGAAGTGAGATAGGCATACTACAGTCCAATGAAGGCACCAAATCCTGAACTAACTCCTTCGTGATTGAGAGACCAAGATCACACAAGGCATAGAGGTTCTGCAATTGCAATTGAATTTTGAGCATTAGAGATCAAAAGCCAACCATCGCACCAACTATTATAACTTGCGATATGTTAAAACGGCTGATGTGTTAAAGCTTACAAAATAATAAAATAAATAAAACAAAAAATCAAACAGAGTGTCTGGATAAAAGAAGAGTATATTATTTATAAAGATATTTTTCTATGCCTTATCATGGATAGAATAACTCACCTCCGATTTGGAATTGTCAACTGCATCTTCCGCATGCTTGATGCTGTGAAATATTGCCTCAATTAAAGCAAAGCTTTCATGTTCTTTTTTGGTTCCAGGGTCATGATGTACATCTTCATCTCGATGCACCAACACTGAAAGGAAGAAGTGCAATTGCCTACAAATAAGAATGGGATTAACAACTTTTAGTGCAGGCAACAGCTTATGCAATCTTTCTCCTAAATTCAGAACTTTGAGATTGACCAAACATTTCTATTGATGTGTACATGCATAGGGAAGGGCACAAAATTACAACCATAATCGACAACATACCGATATAATGATCCAATAGCATCCGGACATAAATCTCCAGTAAGTGCAGGGAAATCAGGATGGTGTGCAAGAGAGTGGACCAAATAAGCCAGAACATATTCTGGAAAACATGTGACAGAATTCCCACCTGATGGGGCATAAGGTTGTTGTAACTGTGCCTCTCGACGGTATGTCTCTACAAAATCAACTAGGTATTGCCTAACCTGAGAAGTACCACTCCACACAAATCATTATGTCAATTTTGAAATTTCAAACACTTATTTTTCATAGTTTTCAATAACATTGTAAGCATAAGACATCAAATAAATGTGAAGGAAAAACTATTAAGTGAATGTTCAATATGAAAATACTACATGCATTTGTGTTAGATGTATTTTAAACAAGATAATGAACTACAATGCAAAAGAATTTTTATCCCAAACATTATAATCTCCTATTATTGTGTCTTCATGTTTCTTCAGCTCTCATGTACTTAAAAAATATCTACATATTTTTGTTAGTTTTTGTAGCATCCGATGGTGTTCTAGTCTCGAAACTTTGTGGAAAGGCTAAAACACTTGAATTCTCCAAAATCCAGAAATTGTTTCTGGAAATTCCACCTAGAGATGGCTCAATTAAATTAATTGATCAATAATTAAAAAAAGCCTAAGTCTAACTTAGGGAAATTGATTAATTAATAGTAATTAATTGAGAAAGGTGAGAATTCTCTAGAAACTCACATGGACTGACTTGGAGATGATCTCAGTTATCAATTAAGATTTAATCTTGGCCATTGGAGTCTCAACTAGAGATTATAAGAAGTCGATGGGTAGATGGAGAAACACGCATCACAATGAGTGAAAGCCAGCAGTGCGAGTTCCTTGGGCATTTCGAGCTAGCCAGCAGTAGAGTTCAAGCTAGAGAGAGGACGCAGGGCTAGAGAGGGGTAGAGACAGTGATCTGGAGAAAGATTTTCCAGTTCCGAAGAGGTAAGTGAGGAGGCCAAAATATTTCTCCTGGAAGCAACGCAGGACCTACATAGTTGCTTGAGTGAGCAATTTGATTTTGCTGGAGAGAAGGTCGTTTCAATTTCCAAAGGTCGGGAGGATTTTCCAGGAGATAGGAGAGACACTTTCCCAGTCAGCGGTAGGAAAGACGGCTTGATTAGCATTAGTTTAGGGCTGTGTGTGCGGCAAGTTGCGCAAAGGTAATGTAGGGCATGCACAAAGGATTTGGACAGCTTATTTTTCAAAGGTCGGCCAGAGTCGGGATTGCTTGGAGATGAGGGTAAATTCCCTCAGTGGATTTTGTCAGTATTTCTCTCAGATTGGATAGCCAATTGAGCATCCAAATTTATTTTACGCAAAATTCACTGCTGCATAATAATAAAACCCTTAGTTGTTGCACCGGTTTTCCCACATTGGGCTTTTCCGAGGACATTTGGACAAAAATAATTGTCATTTTTATGTGCGCTAGTATTTCTTAGTTCCTATTTTTTTGCTTCCGCAGTATTTTATCTGGTGAAGAAATTGCAATGTGAATATTTTTGTTATTTTGCTGTAAACAAAATAAACTACATAATTTACTTATCAGTTAGAAGAAATATTTCCATTTGCTACATTTCAAGGAATTTTCACATCGTATCAGAGCGTATTTGACAGACAAGAGGCTCAGAGGACGAAGAGAGAAAATTTCGTTGTTTAGAAGGAGCAACAGGCCGAAATTTTCAAAGGTTGCGCAGCGCCTAGCCAGGTGGTGCGAATTGTTGGACAAGGGTTCGATTTTCAATTGCAAAGTGGCAGAAAATTCAATTTGTCCAGAATAGTGATTCCAGCAAGCAAAGGGAGTAGTAGCAGCGCAATATTTTCGCAGAGCAGATTTCTTGTCCGGCCACAGAGGGTTTTGCAATAGTTTGCTAAAGTAGAATCAGTGTCGACTGGAAAGAAAGTGCACAAACAAATGGAGATTTCTCTCATAGGGTTTCTAGTTCATAAATCAAATATTTCCAAGTGCAGCAGGCAGATTTTCTCTCCAAAAGGGGGTGCGAATAGTAGAGCTAGCAGTCGAGCAGAGAAAGAGGGAGATTTCCATTACAGGTCGAGTTTTTGCAGAAATGGCCACAATCAGGCTTAGATACTAGGACAGTTTGCACGGTGCCTACAACTATATCAACTAGAAAGCCACAATGTCCTTTCTCCTAGATGAGCAGGGTATGAAAACTTATGCAAACAACGTTGTGGCAGAACCTACAAACCAGCAGCAGTTAACAACGTTCAGGAAAGAGATGGCAAAAGCAAAACGGATGATCCTGGATGGAGTCCGGGACCATTAAGTCTCACACATATCTGGAAAGAATACAACCAAGGAGATGTGGGATGCTCTTACGAGGTTATATTAGAATTCTTTCCAGCAGCAGAAGATGTTCCTGAAGGAGAAGTTGTGGAATACTAGAATGCAGAAGGGTGATGGCATAGATCCCTTTCTCACTAGAATTCAGGATATCTAGATCAACTTGTAGTCATAGGAGAAGCGCCTTAAACTACATAGCTTGTGTGTTTGGCCTTGAATAGTGTCTCAGAGGAATGGGAAATCTTCGTCCAAGGCATTTTGGGACGAGATACATTACCAGGGTGGGACCAAATGTGGTCAAACCTACAGCAAGAGGGGATGAGGCGATCTCATGTAAAAAGCTCCATCAGCGGCAGCAACAACGAGGGATCAAAAGGTGTGAAGGAGGAAGACAATGTGGCCCTTGCATTAAAGGGGAAAGCAAAAGGTGTCAGTCATACAGAAGAAGAAAAAATATCTATCTAAGATCAAGTGCTTCGAGTGTGGCAAGTTTGGCCACTATAGTACTCAGTGTCCTCAAAAGAAGGACAAGAAGGAGAAGCAAGATCAAGCGGCAACATCCGCAGGGATAGACCAGGTGTCCTCCCAGTTGGAGGAACAATTCGCCATGTATGCAGCTAAACCTCCAGGCGAGAGGTGGGCGATCTGGAGCTTCAATCCCAGAGTTGCACAAAGATTTGGGCAGGGTCCAACGAGGTGAGCATCGGATGATGTTTCCTCGTGGATCATTACCTTTGCTACAGGGGCCCACAGTGTTTAGTAGCGAGAGGATCAATGTTAGTTGGTGCAATTAGTTCGAAAGTGATAGCTACATACTAGTGGTAGTCAAATGTTGAGGAGCGCAAAGCAATGATGATAGCAGTGCAGGAGGCACAATGCAGAATCATCAGCAACGCAAATTCCCCAATGAACAGAGCATAAGCTAGAAGCAGTCCGAGACTTGGGAGGCAATTGCAATATAAAGACAGAGTTGATTCAATATTTTGGATGAAGCTATGTTGCAAGAAACGTGGTATAGAGGTCCGTTTCCGTACAGAAACGGGTACGAAATGCGGAAACGCGTTTGGTACGACCGTGAAACGCGTTTTAGCCGTACTGCCACGTTTCCCGAAATGGAAACGTGGCCAGTATGGCCGGAAACGCGTTTCAGGGCCGTACAACCCACGTTTCCTCATTAACTTGTGTTTTTTAATTTTTTTTTTTAATTTGTTTTTTAATTTACTTTTACGGTATGTTAGTGACTTCTTGTTGCTTCTAGATGCGTGTCTAAAGTTATAAA
>APFE031395485.1:60009-93992 GCA_000404065.3 Pinus taeda
CCACTTTGGGAAGGGAAACATCGATCCATGGACCCATGTTGCCCCCAGATTTCCCAAAAAACGTCGTTTAGGGCCTCAAAACGGCTCCGGAAGTTCAGGACCCAAAAAACTATTAAAAATAGTAAGTTGTGCTACAATTAAGGAAACTGAAAATGCTGAGAGAAACAATGATGGGGGTCCAGATGGACTTGGTAGGTGGCCACCAATATCCACCTGGATCAATCCAGCTATGGACCATAACCCAATGATCAGTATTCTAGATCGTGCTCTTCATTAGATATTCAATGCTTCAGTGCATTTGCCTAATGATGTCCTCCTCCTTTTATAGTCTTAGGCCTTACTCAATACCATGGTCCAAAACTACTTTAGAATCAATACCTTGGACCAAATACCTGGGGTGAATACTTCGGACAAGGTACCTTGGACCGATACCATGGGTCAAAATACCAAGGACCAAATACCATGGACCAAAACGAAGTTTTCCAATATGTACATGCTTTTTTTTGCATGAAAGTGCGTGTATACGCATACATGCCCTTTTGTCTGCAAATCTGCGTGTATATGTGGTTTGGTCAAGGGGAACCTCCGTATACCTATTTTTCCTTCATTCTGTGATTCTGAACTGTGATCTGTCATCTGAGTGAGTTGCCATCAAGGAAAACACCTAAGTCATAGCACCAACCTTGTGTCATAATGCCAACATTGGGATAGTTGAAGTGAAGCCAAGTAGATATTGGGTGGAAGGATGGCTTCTTTACCATAGACCAGGAAGTACGGTGAGGTGTTTAAAGAGGGGTTGGGTGTTACACAGTCAGTGCATAATGCATTCTTCAAGGTGGTATGCCAATTACGCCTCTTAGATAAAATGATCTTTTTTATTATGCGGATGAGGTTTTTATTCGTGGATTCGATGAGACCATTTCCTTATGGGTAATATTTAGATGCGTGTTTTAGCACAATACCATTCTGTAATGCAAAGTAATAAATTTTCAAAGATAAAAATTTTGTTGCATTATCAAAAACAAGTGATACCAAAACGTCGAAGCATGAGATGATGTTCTGCTCGAGGAAGCCGATGACCTCCTAGTCATTTACTTGTTTGAGTGGAACTACTTCTATCCACTGCGTGAAGTAATCAGTTATTGTTAGAATGTAGCGATGTTGCTTTGACGAATGTGGGAAGATTTCCCCAATGATGTCTAGGCCCCACTGTTGGAATGGTTCAGTCACTGCAAAAGGGTGCAGTGGGGCTGCTGACCTTCGTGTTCTGTCGATGCATCACTGATAGACCAGGCACTTGCGGGCATAAGCATGTGGATCCTTGAGTAACGTGGGCTAGTAGAAACCTGCTCACATAACTTTATGCGCGGTGGTTTTTCCCACAAAGTGACCACCGGCGGGTCCGTCATGCAGAGCTTGTAATACCTTCTCTGATTCATGTGCCTCCAGGCCCCTGAGAAAAACTTTGTTACTGTACTTCCTGTAAAGCACTCCATGCACTGATTGATATGCTAAGGATTTGAGGCACAGTGCCCTCTTTTGTCTAATGGAAAAGTGAGACGGTGCGATGTCGTGCTCGAGGTACTAGTGTACATATGCATGCCAGGAGGTTCTATCTTTAGTGGGTGTTGCTCGCCTTAGATCATACATCTCAATTTCCTGCTCCCAGCTAGTGAGCTCATCTTCACCCTCCGATGTGTGTACTACTTCAATTGCAAGTCTGCAGAGCTGTGTACTACTTTAGTTGCAAGTTTGCAGAGCCGTGTACTGCTTCAGCTGCAAGTTTGCAGAGCCGTGTACTGCTTCAGCTACAAGTTTGCAGAGTCGTGTACTGCTTTAGTTGCAAGTCTGCAGAGCCCATGTCCTTTGATCATGTGAACTGGCTTGATTTCAAGATCATACTCTTGCAAGCCTATCATCTAGTTCGCATGTCATTCACCCAATTCTTATTGTACAAGAAATGTGTAGACTACTGGGTGAGGGATCAAGACTATGAAGTGGTTCTTTAGCAAGTAGGGATTGAAGTGTTCCACCACCTTGTAAACTACATATGCTTGTTTGTCAATGGCGGGGCAGTTTATTTTTTGTTCCTGCATGCTTGCACTCATGAAGGATATTGGGAATTCATTGTTCATCTTATCCTTCTGAGTGAGGACTACAACAAGTGAATTATCGAAGGCAAAGATGTATAGCATGAAATCCTTCTTGAAGTCAGGGTTGTAGAGTGCAGATGCTTATGCAATATCCTGCTTGATTGGGGTAAATGAAAAATTTTCCCTCTTGCCCCAGTTGTAGACTGCATCTTTCTTGATCATGTCTTGCATGGGCTTGACTATCTGCTCATAATCCAAGATGAACTTCCAAAGGAATTTTATCTTGCCCAAGAAGTACTGCATAGCTTTCTTACTGGCTCGATAAGGGATCTATGTAATAGTCTAGACCCGGCCTGGATCCACCTTGATCCCACTTTTGGCAACAATGTGTTTGAGAAGGTTCCCCTCAGACACTATGAATATGCTCTTTTTGGGATTCAAGGAAATCCTGTATCTCTGACATCGCTTGAAAATTTTCTTCAGATGGCATATTTTTTCCTCGCATCTTCTTGAGAAAACAGTCATGTCGTTGAGGTATACCACTACGCTCTATCTAATGAGTCCACGAAAAGAGATGTCCATGGCACACTAAAAGGTTGTGCATGCATTTACAAGCCCAAATGGCATAAACAACATGGGTAGTTGTCTTTGTACGTGGTGTGTTTCATGTTCTGGAAATCAACACACAAGCATATTTCATTCGACTTCTTGCATACAGGAACAAGGTTTGAAACCCATGTTGAATGACGAACTTTGTATATGATACTTGCATCCAGTAGCTTAGTAATCTCTTTTTGTATGAGGGGTTCAAGTGACTGATGTATGTTTCTCAACTTCTTCTAATATGGATTAACCCCTTCTTTGATCAGAATGATGTGTTGGATGATCCACGTGTCATAAGTTTTTAGATCATCATACGTCCACGCGAACACATCTCGATATTGTTTGAACAAGCAGGAAAATGCTTGCCACTCTTAACGAGTGCAACATGTACCAAGATTGACGAACTTCAGATCTTGTTCTATTCCTAGGTTGATCAGTTCATGCATCATGGTGGAACTGTGGGTCTTGTTGTTCCTCAGTCCCTAAAAATGTTCTTGCAAGTTATAAATCTTTTCCAATGATGCCACACCCTTTGTGATAAGGTGGCCTTTACTGTTACTAGCTTCAACTTGCGGAGAGCGCTCGTGCTTGTCATCATCTATCGCTACATCTTTGAAGATGTCAACGCTGGCCATGAAATGCAGTATTTGTTGATCATAATTAAACATGCGTAAATAAGTTATGTTATCCAGGATAGATGGTTTGTAAAAACATTCAATGGTAAATCTATCCCTAATCGATGACATTCGTGAAACTACGTTTGCTAGAGCATTGGCAATTTCATTAGGCGTACATGCTATAAAAATGATGTTAAATGCTTAGAAGTTAGAGATTAGTCTCCATACCTTTTGCTAGTAACTTTTGAGATGTGGTGACAAACAATGAATAGTGTTATGTACCTGTCGTACCACTATCTCTGAATCACCTACCACTTTGAGTGCAGCCACGTTGAGGATGATGGCTTTCTACAAGCTCAACACGAGTTATTCATACTCAGCAATGTTGTTCATGCACTCAAACTCTAAGCGACTTGAAACCAAATGCTTCCTATTACATGGATCCGTCAAAGTACATGGTCCACAACTTGTATGTACATGGAACGTTCGACGTGCTTGTACTGTTGCTACTACTGTTGCTACTGCTACTACTACTATTGGAACAATGTAGTATACATGTTTCATTACCATCAATTGGGAAAGGAAGGAGCCCCAACTGCATGTTTGGTGAGGTTGGAGCTAGCCGTGCAGGATAAAACCCTAACATTGCTTCCAAGAGGTAGTTGCCAAACATGAGTTCTATGAAGGACAATGGTTCATTCTCATCACTAAGGGGAGTGACATTGTGCTTTATATACCTCTCGGATAACACCCGGATTTGATTGCATTTTCCCTTGTATGGAAGCCACATGTGCGACCAGTCTGTAGAAAAATATCAGTTCAACTTGATGGACTAGTATCTACTGAGTAGTAGACTGTATGCTACCAATATGTCCACAACGACAATGTTGATGCATTGGTGGACTCAACTATCATGAGACAGTCATATGATCACGTCTCATAGTTCACCAATGGTTGATATTGATGTTCGATCAAGTTGGATGATTCATGCAGATGTCTCACTCCATTGTTCATTGATCCTTTTAGCAATGGAGAGTGGCATGACGTTAGCTGCCATGCCAGAATCAACCAAGTAGTTGTGAACATTGTAGTTAAAAATTTCAAATGATATAAGGAATGGAGGGAAACCTAAGTTTTTTTCTTCCATCCGTAGTGTGTTAAGCACAATGAAAAGTGATCTGGGAGGTGTGCTTTCTCCCTCGCAAGTAGAGGTTGTGTTGTCTGTTGTTATCTGTCTCAAATGTGCGTAGTAGGATGTCTCAATGATTCTAGATCTTAGATAACTCAAGCAAACTGATGTTCACTTGAGTTTACTTCATGTCATATAAAATGTTGTAGTTCAGAGGTGGTAGACTCACCAAGGTGTCCAGGGTAGAACTGATGTTCGTGTTGTCTGGTGGAGTGTTCTGCAGTTTGCTACTCACGGGTGTACTCTTCTCTGTCTCTATCTTCCCAGACTTGTTTTTTGTTTTCAACTTTTGGGGGGGTTAGTGGATCAGCGTCCGTCAACAACAATCTCATCTTTTCTTGTATTTCCCCAAGTGTAGGGGGAGCTCCTTTACTCCTAAGCTTGTAACGATCATTTTTCTTTGGGGGTTGCTTCTCAGTGTTCATCTTCAGCATTGCTTGTGAGCACTGATATGCATTCACCACATGCCCATAAATTGATGCTTCATCAGGTGAAATACCTTTGACATTATCAATGTCTTCTAGCTACTCCTGCATATTGTTTTCTGCATCGAATGTGACTCACTTCCAGTCTAAACAAGATTTCTCGAGGTGATGTTCTTCATGGAATGAATAGAACTCAAAATCTATGCACTCTTCAAGGTGGAACGTAGAGCTCTACGCAGTTTTTGGAGTGTACTGGTTGTTGCCTAATGAACTGATTCCTTGTCTCTGTCTAGGTAGATTGATGCTTGCAGATGTGTCCATTTTCCATTTTTTAAGCTCGGACACTTTTGTTGTCAAGTTCTTGACAAGGTGAGTGAGGGTTTCAATATCATTTGTGTCCTTGTCTCTACCCTTGCACACCATCGCTTGGGACTTTCTACTCGCATCTTTCGAGTCCTTTGCTAGTTCATCATCCTTGATGAATCCAATTGTGCACAGGTATTTCTCAACAATAATAACCTCTTTGTAGTTTTCCAATAGTGTTGGTTTCGTATCTCGTTTGACAAACTACACAATGTTGGTCGACAGTGCGGACGTGTAGTAATCAACGGTGATGGAGTCATGAGGTTCGATGTCCACTCCAAATTTGTTAAATATGTGTGTAAACCTTTGATTGAAATATTTTACCTTTCTTTCCCCTCCATCTTCAGGCTTCCCAACTCTTTGAATAACATAGTTGGGGTCTTGTCATTAGCAAATGTTTCAAGGAACATGTGTTTGAATGCACCCCAATTTTGTATGGAGTTTGGTGGAAGGTTGTGATACCATGCAACTGTGTGACCATTCCAAGTACGTGGAAAACATCTGCATGCTTCATTGTCATATCACACCTCAAGGGTCTACATCTGCAAGTAGAAGTTGTCTAAATGGTCTTCTGCCTTCACTGTGCTCTCAAGGTTGAACTTCATGTTCATTCTCTCCACTCACTTCGACATCTTGTGTAAAGAACCCGGGAGAGCCAATGGTCCCTAAGTCATCCATTCCAGATTTTGGTCAGCCATCTCTTCTTCTTGTTCTTCCTCCTCCTCTCCTTCAGAATTTGATGGTTTCAGCTTTGAGTCTGTTCATTCATCTTCGCCTCTACCTCCTCCACTACCTTCCCCTCCACCTCCTATACCAGAGTCTCATCCTAGGATCACAATTTTGTCTCATTCCCCTTGTCGGAAGACCAGAGTTTCCTCTCCGCCTTCAATAGATTTTTCCAAACATTCAAGTGTGGCAAGCACTGCTTCTTCCACTGATGATACAACAACCCCTGTGGGAGTGGCTTTTGTCTTCATTGATGCATATGGAAGGTGTTGTATGTCTGGGATTAGTCCGACTACTTTCACGAACTGGCGGGTGATGGGACGAATGGATACGAAGGTGATGATATGGAATTTTGTGTTTATTCCTACTAGGCGAGAAGTAACCAACAACAAAGTCACACATAGGTGAGAGGGAGTGCGAGTTACTTCCTTGACTAAATGGTTGATGAGTGAGTGTGAGGACATTCAGCCATATACAACTGGTGGCCCTCCTCATAGCACCAGAAATTTTGACAGTGCTGGACCCACCAACATTTAGGGGATCACCCGAGTATGAAGTCCCAACTAGTCCTCACACTGTTTGGTGTGGTAGTCCCATCCTATATGATGGCCTAGTTGCCATTATCTTAAATATTTTCCTCAACTCTTGCTTGTCAGCATAGGTGAGTGGTCTGATTTGTCTTCGATTAGTGAGGTTTGCATGCCTGATGATTGCTAGTGTTACTTGCGTCAATGGTTCTTTCACTATAGAGGGAGATGGTGTGAGTGAATCCCAAGTCAATTGGGAGGAAGCACCAACTCTGCTAGGAACACACAACACAACAGGACATGCACAGCTTCCGGAAGAACAGTCCACATGAATGTGATAGTCACAACACACAAGGGAAGATAACACGTACAACACTTAGTGGATGAGTCTACCTAAGTGCAATGGTTTTTATATCAATTTTATGTGAAAGGTCTATCTGATGTCCAGGGAGGTAACCAACACAAGCAGGACAACATTAACAACACATACAACACATTTTCATTAATATACATGTATTACAACAAGTGAATGAGTTCAAGTGTTAAACACAGGTTAAAGCAACACGCATTACAAGTGTTCAAGATCAATCTTACAATAGTTACAACACATGTGTGAAAATGTGTTGGCCTGTTAGCAGGCTTCTGAATTAAGCGAAAGTTCCAAGACACATCGTTACACCATACATCACTAACCCTGTGGGTGGGGTGTTGGAGCTACTACTTACTCCTCAAAGAAAAGATTACAGACTCTCAAGGCTATGTGGGAGGAGATGAGGTCAAAAAGTCCTTTGCATGTACAAATGAGGAGATATTTATAGCCAAGGGTGAAACTAACCCTTGTGATTGTTCGACTACCCTCATGACTGTTTGACTTCCATGAATTTTTTAGTTTACATGACTCTTCATACAGCAAGTGGTCTCTTGGACTTACACGTTACAGTACATCGATTGACAATATGGCCCATTGTAGATATGTGGATGACATGACTCATGACAAGACTCAACATGACTATGCTGGTACATTCATGCTGGTGCTGGTGTGCATGCCAAGCTGCAGTGTTGCTGGGTGATGGATGTCCTCATGGTGTTTCATAGATTCACCTCCGCATGGAAAAATGCGTGGAGCCTTCGATGGTCATTGGTTCACTTGATGTTTCATTTGCAAATTGCTCCTTTCTTGTACCTTGGTAAACTTGACAGGTTCATCCGTTCACGAAAAGTGCATGTCTGTTTGTCCATCCATCTGTGAGCACATCTTGCATGTTTTCTTGTCCGTTCATCTGTGAACACATCTTTTCATGATCATCCGTTCACGAGCACATCACTTTGCATGCATCGTTTGCTCATCTATTGGCGAACATATCCTTATTCATGTACCCCCTTTGTTCATCCCATCTGTCCTCACACCATGTTTGTTTGTGTACCTGTATATGCAGCCACTCATGGCGAGATGACATCAAATCCATAAACCTCCTAGTCTACCATGATGCATGATCATTTTGGATGCAATTGACCGAGAGAGGAGATAAGGTTGCGAGCTGGGATGGAGGCTTCGGGCACTGCTAGTGAAAACTATGTAGCAGTCACTGGGTGATGGATATGGGTAATCTGGATCTACAGTGATTGTCAACAAGGTCTATCTTAGCTGGAGAAAAAAACTACGTAGTTTTTGAGAGGAACAGTTTGGGTTGCGGGAAGACTGGATAGGCAAAATCTACACAATTCCTAGAAGGAGTGAGTAGTGGGAGCTTGGCAGCAAAAATTGTGCAGTTTCTGAGTTGAGCAGACTACTGGGCAATAGAGCACTTGCTCTTGAAAACTGTGCAGTTTTTTGAGTGTGCAGTCGGTTGACTGACTAGAGGGTTGGCTGAAAAAGCTACAAAATTTTCTAATGGAGATAAGGATGGGCATTGGGTGTCTGTCTGACCTGTGTGTGCAATTTTCACAGTCAATGGAGCAGGCAAAGTTTGCAACCTCTGTGAAATTTTTTAGGGGAGTTGGTCCTGGGGTGACTGTCGAGTCAAACTCTTCGGTTGACTAGCACGAAGGTTGATTGATCTGCTTGTGGGTAGCACAACTTGAAATGACTTGCTTGGTGCTTTTGTGCTGTTTTGGGTGACAGTTGATCGATTCGATGGTGGAGCGAAGGTCAGTTGTCAAAGGGGAATCCAATCGTCATAACTTTAGCAAAATGACTCAGTGTGTGAATGAATGGAAAGGTGCATACGTGATCTTTCTAACACACACTTAAATGAATTAACGATGAGACGAATCAAACCATGCAGACACATATGCTCAACATGACTGATCGACGATGTGAGTGACAAGCATGATGCTTGTTTTTTATTGTTAGACAACCGCAACAATGCTTGCACGACAGTGAATATGACTCTGTATGTGAGCGCGATAGATGTTTACATAATGAACACAACATGTACACACGAAGCAAAGACCTTGAGTATGACTAGAACATGGTTGCAAGCATGACATTGAAATCAACATGCAAAAGTTTTTGGTGGAATGATCAAGCAAGGTGGGTGTGAAGACTCGCACAAGGTCATGGAGTGAACCTAAGTGCATGCAGTCATCAAGCAAAACTCTCAAAGGAGGCTCTGAAATTTGATGCAGGCCAAAATTTTGGAGGGTGTTGCGGCCGCTAAAAAAATATGTTAAGTTAATCCCTATAAACACCCTATTAGCAATAAAAATATAATCCTCACTTACGTCATACACTAAAGACAAAATTTATAGTAGTAAAATCATAGTATTCCTTGTAACAAGAATTAAACGATGCTACTCTACCACCGGATCTCTTGCTTCTCTACTCAAATATGATCAAACCATTGGTAAATCACACAACATACATAAAATTTGGCTTTATCATTAACCTCTCAAGACTCATACAAGAGAAATATAGGCAACATACACTCTCATTGGAAACATGTACAAAATGTATAAGGACTCACTTGCATGACTACAACTGTATCATACATACTCCTCCCTCTATCATCCTAGCAACAACACAAAATGCATGGAATCATAATTTTCAACCATCTAACATCAATGACCCTACAACAGTGCATAGCTTAGATATTTAATACATGTGCCATGCATAAACATGACCATAATGGACTTAAACATATGCTTAGTTACTCCTTGTAAACGCCTTGTCAGAAATACAAATATAATGTTGACTACCCTCACACACTAAAGATAGAAGATACAGTAGTTTAAGCATAGTAGTCCTTCCAACAACAATTAAAAAATATTACTCTATCAGTGATCTTTTTCTCCTTTGCTTAGACTTGATCACACCACTAGTAAATCACACAACATACAAACAATGTGACACCTCTGCCATAAATTGCCTTTGTCCATGAACTCACACTCAAAACCCACTCGCTCTAACTCTTTCATGCACAAGATAATCACACAATTAATTTACTCACCAAAACATCTAAATCTTGGTCACTTTTTTTCACACGTGTCATTTTGAGCCATTATAATTTTCCATACTCAGGTCTTCATACAATCTAATATCTACTCACATTTTGTTACAAATTTGTCACCTAGACACATCAGTCATTCAAGATAGTCATGCCAGTTCATTTGCACATGCGATACACATTGACATTCATTCAACCTCATTGTTTTTCAGTTCACACTTTGCACCATATGCATCAAAATGTACCCCTATCTTCAGGTACTACTTTGTCAAACACTTCACTTTGACTCCATGCACCATTGGCAATAGTCATTGTGCCATTTAATATAACAAATATATCACACAAGTATCTAATATAGGTCCATATATTTCTTTCTAAAGAAAAATTCTTCCATACACCAATCACACAATAACACATCCTTTCATCATGCATATATTTATGTAATTCACACCCATTATAACCACTTACCAATCTATCACTTGAAATTTTAATCTCATTTTCCAATTACCCATTCGTACCATACTCTTCCAATAGTGCACAAGCTCTATCAATTATCATGTGCACTAGACCTCAGTCAAAATATAAGTTGCTTTACACCATTGTATACACATAATTGCGCTCCACCACCAGTTACACTGTTTTCACATAGGTTCATCATAAGCGAACTCACCAAACTTTAAACCAACTTTGGCTTGGAAATTTTAACACAATAGACTAGTCCATCAATACAATTTCTTTCACACCCATTTCAGACCAAACCAAATGCTACTTGAACTAAAGTAATTCACCAACCAAGAGACCAAATCCATGTAAATTATTTATGACCAAATCATCTCACTAAAGCATTCCAGTATTAATTTGATGACCAAATCAACACTCAACCTTTTGGACTAGATCGATCAATGACTAAATCAGAGTGTACCAATGCATTGTGTGTTTTTGGTCGTGTAATCACTTATTTGTATTCCTACATTCACTATATTACATCATGCTTCCAACACACAACTAGATAACTATTCAAAGTTGACATCAATTCCAACACCATACTGCCAACAATATCCCCCTTTGGTGTTGAGGGCAACCTCCTACGAATACAAAACCATCTGATTTGTCTCTCTCACCCTTTAACATTAATGGGAAGGGGTGGTAAAAGCTCATTGAAACACCACGTTAACACCAATTGTGGTCTTCTGATACCAAATGTTCTCTGATGAAATATAATTAGCTAAAATAATACTACACAATAGACATTAGAACCAAGGAAAGTTTGATGCTCACTCTCATAGTTCCTACAACTAAAACACATCATGTCAGCTATATAAACACAATGACCTTCCTCTTTCTTAACATGCTCACCCTAAACATGTATTAGGGATGTAATCAACTACTCAAAGCTGTTATTTAATGATTTATTTTACTTCCCTTCTTGGAGCCTTCTTTCAACATGCAAGAGACTGCACCAATTGGACCAAAGTCTCCACACAACCCATGTGAATGAAAACAACAAAGTACAAATATTTATAGAAGAAGTTCCTGGAAACATCAATGATAGTGCATTATTGAAATACATGCATGCCAAAACTCATGACTCTCTCCCATGCCTGAATATACAACCTAAAAGCCCAATAATGAAAGTAATGATGGTACATGGCTATATCTTTACATCTAGAGGCCCATACAAGGTTGAAACATGACTAAATAATGTGAATACTAGAACACGTGAATCTCTTTCTAATGCATTGCGGAACCAAATTATAAGAAAGTACATAGAGTGCCACTCAATGCACACAAAAATGCTTACATAGTGTGTGTATATATATATATATATATATGTATATATGTATATATATAATATATATTATATATATATTATATATATATATATATATATATTATATATATATCTATATATATATATATATATATATTGTATATATATATTATATAGATAGAGAGAGAGAGAGAGAGAGAGAGAGAGAGAGAGAGAGAGAGAGTCCAGTTAACTCTCTTTTCCAAACGTGACTCATATTAGTGTTACTTAGCCATCATTCCAAAATTTTAGTCATGCATAAAATGTATAATTTGTTAAAAAATTAAATGAGTGAAAACAAGGTGAAAGAGAGATACAACCCTTGAAACCCTAATTACATGCACAACACTCTATGAGCTCGTGTACCTTCTAATATGTGTGTTAATCTTATGGACCCAATTGTGGTCTGTAGGATCTCAATCCCACTATGTTGCTACTGCTGCTCAACTACATCAACTCATCATGCTTCCCAGGGTACTTCCATATGATCCCCTTGATACCATGCATGCCTCACATTGTTCTTCTATTGTTTATTGTGAATAGGTGTGTGAGAAGTGGACTGTAATGGAAACTAGATTCTCCTAGTCAAAATATGTGTTCCTTTGATCTCTTGCTTCTACTTACTCTTCCCCTCAACACATAAACATTTCCTAGAGTCTTGATTCCTTTGGAAATCACTCTCTTGGACCCTTTTCTCTGATTGATGGAACCTTTGGAGTTGAATAATACTTCCTTGCTTCCATCTACCATCTGGTTCATCCTCAAGATATTATGATTTATTCCTTCCACAAGTAACATATTAGTTGCATTTGTCTTCTTGTCACCAAGATTATAATTTCCTTTTCCCAACAACTTAGCAGGTGTATTGTCTTCAAGAATAACATGGACATATTTTTTTTTCCTTAAGGAGAGGATTCTTCTTTTGTGCCCTGGCATATAATGGGAAGAACCTCTATCTATGTACCATTGGTTATCACCATAAAACATGCATAGCGTGATACCACATTTTACTTCATGTTGCGCCTTATCTTTCCACACTGTGGTAGGATGCTTCTTAGCATGCGCATTCTCCTCATGGTTTTTTCTAGGCCTTCTTTTGATCAATTTTTCCTTTTGTCTATTTTGTCTTGAAAAAACAAACAACTTGGAATCTCTCACTATGTGACCAATATTGTCACAAACATAACACGTCACATGTCCAAGATATGGGGCAAGAGGGTCAAATATGTTCCTTGCATTTCTTAAGCCTCTACTTTGTGCATGATATCTACAATCAACCACCTTATGACCATTAAATGCATTAATATACCTAAAGGTTGTTCATCTCCTTGGTTTCCCAAATTGTTGCACATTCTTCTAGTAAGATGTGAATAGTCTTCTTTTACAACTAGATGCAACATGTTCATAGTCAGGGTATATGTAACATTCAATATCATTCGGTAATGGGGCAAAGGGGTTTTGATTCCTCCTTTGAAATCTGCCAAACCCTTCTCTTGGAGAAATTGGTTTTCTTGACATGGGTGCTCTTCTTGCTCCATTTTTTAGCTGTTGGTTCTACTGCCACTTTCTTCCTTTGTTTCTCATGTTGTTACCCTTTCCTTCTACATGAATTTTGGGTTCTGCATCATTGTTTGCATGTGCTTGTGATCTACGATCCCTCTTGTGAAAGCTAAGACAAGATATTTTCATGGGAGATACTTGGATCCTAAGAATACTGTCCAAGAGCCTCATAGTCTTATCCTTCTTGAGATGATTGTCTTTGTATTCAAATTATTTCCTCATAGAGACAATATTAGCCTTAATCTCTTCAACTTGTCCCTCTCTCTCTTTTAACTGGATACCCTTTACATCTCCAATCATTTTTTCCTTTGTGACTAGATCATCATGATGAGAATTTATTCTCTTAGCTCATTCTATTTTTCATAAAAAATATGCAATAATTTTCCTTGATTTTTGTTCACATTTGTTACCCTTCCTATCTCCACTGTAAATTTCTATATTACATCCATTGTTGATTCATATTTATCTTTAAAGAGTCTCAATCTATCATAGTCATCATATTGTCTATTTTATTTTACAAGTGTAATATTAGATCCATATAATACAAAATTAAGAAATGACTCACTACCATCATTACCTTTAGATATACCTTGTTGGAATATAAGTAGTTCACATAAGCCATCATTTCTAATTTCACCTCTTGATGACCAGTTTCAACACTCCCACTAGTGGCATTCATCTTTTCAGGTTGAGCTTCTTTTTTAAAGAGCCCTTCTTCCTCTTATTCCTTTTCGTTTTTTGATCTCCATTATTGCTACTATTGTCTCCTCAATACAATATCTAAAATCTATCCCATATGTACTTTGTAGATGGCATATCTATTATCTTCTCCAGATCTGCATTATGAATATTTTCATATATCACACATTTTTATTAAACATTTTACTACATCACTTTATATGACACAGGATCCTTGCCACATCCTTTACATGTCAACTTCAACACATTAGATCCACAATATAATAATTAATATTTAACTTTAACATTCTCTTTCCATACCTTGGTTAATATTACTAGTCTTTTTTGAGTGTTTAAAATTATTATTTTTTTAGTGATAATTATTTTATCTGTATTGAAGTATTAATTAACAATTTATAAATATATAAAAAATCATAACCTCAAAATATTAATGTTATTATTATTTTTAACTTTGAAAAAAATAAAAATAAAAATCATTATAAAAAACATTGTAAAGAAAAACATCTTAGCATGAAAGAGAAGAAGATGAATATGACAACTTGAAAAATGGTTAAATAATCAACAATTAAAAAAGATTTTCATACTCGGGACAAAAGAAAATTTGAAGTGTCAAAAATATGCCTTAAAAAAATGTTGATGCTTTTCAAAATCCACATGAAAATCACTAACATTTCATAAAGATATCAATGCTTAATACATTAGAAAATTTAAAGTGAAAAAAATAATCCGTCTAAAAAGGTGGTTGATGTTGCATCAACACTTTTCAAAATCAACATGAAAATCACTAACATTTTAAAAGAATGCTCATACTCGATACATAAGAAAAATTGAAGTGTTAAAAATAAACCCTCAAAAAAAGGGGGTCGATGCTGCATCAAAACTTTTCAAAATCTTAAAAAAATGTTCATACTTGATACATAAGAAAATTTAAAGTGTCAAAAATATTCTCCAAAAAAATACATGTATTCTGAATCAATACTTTTCAAAATCAAATGATTTTTTGCTACCTCAAAAAAATGAGAACTAAAAACAGTTCTCATTTGATAGTTTACTTTGTTAGTGTTCTCTCTAATGATCCCTCATGTTTCCCTCAAGATTATAGTCTAGAGATCCATGTACTCTTGACAATTTTAGAATTGTTCAACACCATAGTCCAATGCCTTGGTTGTGAACACAACATGTCCCACACCTCTTCGAAAGTCCAACTGGTTAGATCCACAAGTCAAACGACGAACCAGATTTTGATGAGAGGCATTGTTGGTCAAGGGTCTGGTTCTTGACATAGGTGAGATTCTAGTTGTTCTAAAACTCATGGCCTCAAACATCACATTCTTATTTATGTTGGCTCCCAAACTATGTGGTCCATGACCCAAATCTCTGGTGGCCAACAATAAACCTTAAAACAACCTTCAATTGTTCATATGAGGTAGTGTCATAGCATGGGTCCATAGAATGGATCAATAGTGGAGAATTCCCAGAGATCAATGGTCCAAGGCGCATCGGGTGATCACAACCTCCAACTCCCAACTGATTACCCTTTGACGTGATGCAATGTGATTGGTGGAATGGTGTGGGCCCTAATAATGTATTGTCTGTGGAATGAGGTTTAGTCTCGCTCCACCTTTGGAGTCTAATGGAAGTGGATTGGTTGAGATTTCAATGCCCATGATCCCTCCTCATTGATCTACAACTTGATTTCAATGTTGGGCCCATCCTCCATTGGCATAGTTCTACCCATCTCGTGATTTTATATTTCATTCACTTAATCTCCTTGCACTGACTGTGAGTATGGCTCTCTGGTTGTATTAAAAATGTTATTTAAGAGAAAATAAATGGGTCCTCACTCTATTAAATTGCGTGATCATCAATTCTATGACTTGTCAAGTTCTCCTATGAAATTCTTTCTCCCCCAAGGTCTGTGCATAGACTTTGTTTTTTTCCAATTTGTTCGACCACCACTCCTTTTAATTAAACATGAGAAATTTACATAGAATACATATGAACCATAGTTTGGCCACAGTAGCATTCACCTCCATTTCACAAACCCGAGAAAAATGGATAAAATATAAATATTTGTTGGACAGTTGGCATTGTCTGGATGGCTAGTGGCAACAAGTGTTTTGGCATTGATGTCAACCAGATTAGCATTGATGTTGGTGGCAACATATGTGTTGCCTTTGATATTAACTAGGTTATCATTGATTTCCATTGGTTTTTCATTGATGTGCATGGTATGTCAAGCTAAGGGGGAGTTCCATGGTTGTTGCAGGCTTTTGTAGAGAATCATCATAGTAGAAAGCTTATTGAAGAAGCTATAATACTATGATTATGATGGTTCAGAGTCTCAGAACTTGAAGGCATTTCTTCCTTGGGACTTCAACTCAACTATTATCAGAAATAGCATAGTTTTATTGTACTCTGAAAGAAATTTCCAACGGTATATTGAAGCTTGCAAATGGCCTCTTGGATTAGGAGTTATAGCCAATCAAAGTTGAAGTGCCCCAAAGTCAAAGTTGTAGTGCTAAAAAGGGGTTAAAGGACCCTTTAGTGGCAATTTAATCTGGTGGTCTGGCCAAACAACATGGAGTATTTAAGTGGAGCAACTAAATGAGGACCAAGCATGTGTGGCCTAATAGCATTGCAATGGGGAGCATTTTCTATTGGCTAGCAATGGAGCCCTCATTATACACAGGCTAAGCCGCAGTACCCCATAAGTTCCATTGAGTGCAAAAAGGAGGAGGCGCGAGATGGTAAGTTTCAGGAAACATGGCAGTAGAACAACAAAGGAAGTTGGACCAGAGTTAAATAAATGGCCAGGGCCCTTATAAAAATTAACAAAGGAATTTTCCAAAAAACACTACACCGAGGACCCTTTTCTCTCTCCTTAAAGCAGGAACGCGTCTACTCTTAATTGGCTCGCGAGGATGTGAGAATGATGTCATCAAAGAGGCTCTAGCTTAGAAGGTTTTAAAAGCATGCATAAAAGAGTGGCAGGGATGACGTAAGACAGTGATGACATCAGCATGATGTAGTAGTACAAGGGACATATGGCAGGTAGATTCAACATTTTTAGGTGGCCTAATGAGCCAAATCCAAGTGACACGTGCATGAGTGCTTCAATGGGGGAGAAATACCACACCACGTGCATTCATACCGGGGATATATATTGAGGAAAAATTGACATAATACATTGAGTCATATATAAGGGGTAAATGGTTTTTATATTGGCAGGTATAACAAATGGAGCTCAAAGTTAATGAAAAAATATAAACGTGTATAAAAAATGTTAATAAAAAAGTTGATAGTTACAATATCTAGTGACGGTAGGGGTTTTTAAAATTGGGAAGGTGTATTCAGTTCATATTGGTAGGGGGTTAAATAATTTGATTTTTAGAGGTATTTTCCAATATGTACACAAATTAAGGGTATTGTTTAATATGCCATGAATACACATGACATGTTAGAGGTTCATTGAGCAAAGGCCCCAGGGAAACATGTCACCACTCTAGAGGTACTATGTGGCAGTAATGATGCAAGCATGACGTCATCCTGTAGGTATGACTCCAGAAGGTTTGAAAGGGGCATAGGCAGAAGTAATGGGTTGACTGGGTGCAAGGACGAAGTGGCAATTGTAGTAGTGCAGAGGGCCAATGAAAAAGGCTTCATGATTTCCCACAGGACACATCATGCTTGAGGCTACATCTTGACAAGTTTAATAGGGAAAACATGTGGAAGTAGTGGGTTAATGAACAAAGGCATTGAGCAGTCCCACTAGACATGTAAGCCCATACGAATTAGCTCAAAGGAAATAAAAGGTCACATGGATTTTTGGTTGGGATACAGTTGTCGAGACACATTGGCACGTACAGGTAGAACCATAAGCCAATGCGAAGAGGCAAAGGGTGGACCCATGGGACACGCAATTCTGTAGGGTAGGCCCTAGAAGCTTTTAAAGGGTGCAATAGCAAAGTTCCAGGATAAATATGCCGAGGGCTAAGGTAAAACCTAGGACATGGTCCCATGTGTGGTTGGCTACCAAGATAATGGAGGAAATCAAAGGCATGATGGAGGAAAAGGTTGAGGACTCAAGTAAATACTAGGAAGTGGTTCTGTGGAGATGTGTGACCGAGGGTGCATAGGTTTAATGCGTAGCATTTATACCCTTCAGGTTATAGCTCAAAGACGCATACAGGAGCCTATTTTGTAGGACTTTTAGGTGTTAAGCGACCAAGAATTGTTGGGCCATTTGCAATAAAAACATAGTGGGCACTTGGATCAAAGGACGTATGGGTCAGCGACGCCTTGGCAATTTTTCCATATTTGGAGGACCTTTACAAGTCAGTGAATAAGCCTTGGACTAATGAGGGTCATCAATAGATAAACTATATGGGTTTTAATGCCACTCTCCGACTTATTAAAATCAGCTTTTCTCACAATTTCTTACATATTTTATTATATTTTTCTTAGTGAGAAGGGTAAAGGTGAGATGTTATGTCATGTGGCCTAATATTCATTAATTGCAGGAATTGGAGCAGTTTTGGGCTAATTTAAGTGCAGGAACTCGAAGTGGACAAGCAAGAGGGATTTTAGGATATTTGTCTCCCTCCTTAACTCCTCAAATCATTCGAAGATTCCTCCACCATATCTCATCAACTTGGTGTTACAAGTAGCCAAGCCAACCAATTTCATTGGTAGCCAAGCCATTGATGGTGATGACAAGTCATTCTTGAGTTTGGGAGCCAGCTCTCCCTAATTTCAAGAATTTTTTGGTATCTTCAGCTTGTATAAATAGGAAGGCCAAGGGTCTCATTAGGATTTAATTTTTTGTTGTAGACAAGAGGAAATTTAGGGCTAAAACATTGTGACTGTTAATATAATGTTTTATTTGAAATTTTGATGATAATGAGAAGGTTTACCTTGCTCCATCACTGAGTTGACTCAAAGGGATGAAGCTCTTGGGTTAAGGGCCAACCCTAGCAACAGAGGTTCCTCTTTTTGTCCATGTATTATTAGATTAAAATCATATCTAGTTTTTGAAGTTATTTCTGTCTTGGTTAGTTTAACAAGTATTTGAATGATTGTTTAGTCTTGTTTCAATTAGTTGAAGAAGTAGATCACTGGTACAATAGTGAGAAAAAATACTTTAGAAAATATTGTGACAGTGGCCTCTTCCTCATCTCCCTCATGGGATCATGGTTTGAGGGCCCCACTCTCACAATTCCAAAAACAAATTTATCCTTTGATCATTCATAACTTAGGGTTCATTGTTGAATAGAACATTTTTTATGATTTCTTGGAAGCACCTGCAATTGTCATTTTGTTTCTTGAGTTTGTTGTTTTTGGGTCATGTAAGAGGTATGCAATTACTATTAAACTCATCATCCTTTTCCTTTATTCTTATCTTTTCTATATCTTAATGCGCTAATCTATTAAGGAATTACAATAAGAAATGAAGGAATTATCTGCAGTTACAACTTAGCTAATTATTACCTTTCTTTATGCAGGAAAACAACAAAAGGGACAAATGTTATTCCCTATGAATGAATAGCAAATGTTGAAAAGCTAAGGAAGGAACGCGGTAGTTGCAGATAAGGCCAAAAGCAAATCAAAAGAATCAGCGCAAGAAAGGAAACGATATTTGGAGATGGAAAACGGTTGTGAATCCCTCAGGATCAAGAGATCCTGAAGGATTGCATTTATCATTTATCTTTTTACCCTTTCCTATTATAAAACGATATGTTTTGTAAGAAGGAAAGGAGGTGGAATTTCTGTATTATTGAAATTGTAATTGTCATTACAGACTCTCGTTGTCAAGAAGAAGATGAATATATTGTAATGCTCATTCAGTTTGATGATTAATATATAAGTAAAGTTATTGTTCCCTCGCGTTTCCTGAAGTAACTTATCAGTGTTCACTGGCGGCTAAGGGCCCAGCCTCTGGTGGATTCAACTACTTTACTTATGTCATACATTTCCAATTCTCACAAGTGCGATGGTTTGATAGTATTCTTGCTTTTGCCCGGCGGGTCAAGCCAAGAAAAGAAGAAGTCTTCTAGCTAATTAATGGTACAAATTAGGGAAGAAAAGCTAAGATTCGGGGGGTGAGCAAAGGTGAAAAAACAAAAAAATAGGGTTACAGAGTTGCTGTAGAGGTAGCGATCCATGGAGGGGCGCAAAGGAGGGAGCTCCACTCCCTCCTTCAAGCAAGCCGTGACTATTAGGGGAAAAAAACCTATGGAGAATGATAGAGGACCTTCAACGGGAAGGAATAAGAACAGTGAAGAGGAACAAATTGGACAGGAATCCAAGGTGAAAATGATTATTAAAGAGAATGAGGAAGAAGACAAGGATCATGGAACAAAAAACAAAGCACACATGGGTCCATGTAAGCTGAAAGCTGCTGTAACTCCCAGAGTCACATTAAATGAGCTTGCTCTATAGGAGCACGTGGATTATATGCAAACCTATGCAATCATTTGCAAATTCTTGGGTTTATGGCCCACAGAAAAAGCCTTACAAATGTGGATAAGATACCACTAGAAACCAAAAGGAAGCATTGACCTACACCTAGGTTCAAAGGTTTTCTTTACCATGGTTTTTGCGAACATCGAAGACAAGGATAGAGTTTTTGAAGGTGGGCCCTACTTCTTTGCTACTGCAAGTCTCTATATGCAACCTTGGATCATGAATTTTGTCTCAGAACATGAGACCTTTACTTCAGTCCTAGTTTTGGTAAGGCTCTATTCTCTTCCGCTTGATTATTTGCAAACAAAATCCTTAATAGCCATAGGAAATAAGCTAGGACTGTTTGTTAAAGCTTCTGAAGCCACTAGGAGGGGAAAGTATACTTCCTTTGCTCATATTTGTGTGGAGATGGATCTATCTGGAGCTCTTTCGGATGAGATAATCTTGGAATTTTATGATGAAGAATGGGTTCAAACCATAGACTACAAACATATTCCATTTAGATGCCACAAATGTCATGAACATGGACACCTATTCAAGGATTTCCCTCTCACTAAAATAGAGAATAAAAGTAAGGCTAATGCTATGAAGGACTTTGAAAGCTTTCACAAAATGGAAAACAAAGGAAAAGGAAACAAGAAGGGAACAAAGGCATAGAATAATGAAGGACAACAAACCAACCAAAACAGGTTCCAAGTATTAGAAGTGGTAGAAGAAGATAGCACAGTAGACCAGACGAAGGGGGAAGAATTAATGGAAGAAGAAAATGAAGAGGACAAGGAACAAACACCAGATAATATTCTGCAGACAGAAATGATGGTGAGTGATGCAAAACCAGAAATGGATCATGAGATGACCCAAAGTGAGATGGAAACGGAGGACCAAGAACTTCGGGCGATTCTTGAGAAGGAGAATCTTGACTTGGAAGATTTCTTGTTTCAAGGAACTAAAGAAGGGATAGACTCTTTACCTCCAGAGGAGTTCAATAAATTCCAGCAACTATATATATGGAAAACCCAAAAAAAAAGACTGGAGAGGCAAAGGAGCAAAGAAAAGCAGAGCAATGAAGGGGTAAAAAATGCAAAACCCATACCTAGATTAGCACCCAGAAACCTAGGAAAAAAAAGAGGCAGGAAAAATCAAAACGAGTTATTAATGGAATATGGAAAGCTAATGATAGACTTAGGTAAGATGAAAGACCTAACCAGCTACTCCTTTACCAATATCTAATAATGAAGTTTAGTTCTTGGAATATTAGAGGTCTTGGTATTAAAAGAAAACATAGACTGATTAGCAACAGAATGAAACAAATAGCTCCGGATGTGATCTTCATCCAGGAAACCAAATGTTCCATTCATAAATTAAAAGAGATTCATAGCAGGTGGCTCAATAGTTATGAGTTTCTGAAAGTCAAAGTAGAGAATACAGCAGGAGGTATACTCACCCTTTGGAATCCTAAGAAAATAGAAATTTTAGATGCTGAGGCATCTCGCGATTATCTTTATGTGGTCATCCACCCTGTTGGAGATAAGGAAGCCTACCTAATCACTAATGTGTATGGACCCTAAAGGCTTGAAGGAAAACTAAAATTTATTGATTCTTTGGAGAAACTAAGTGATAGACATGCAAGCATGCCATGGATACTGGGAGGGGATTTTAACATGATTAAATCATTTTCAGAGAGAAAAGGTGGAACTAGGATTCAAAGTCAAGACTCTCTGAAGTTTCAGTCTTTTACAGACATTATGAAGTTAGTGGACATTGCAACTAGTAATGGTATTTTTACTTGGAACAATAAAAGAGGAGGAGAGTCTCAGGTGGCTTCGAAATTGGATAGATTCATGATATTTGAAGACCTTATGCTCAATAATAAGGAAATATCAATGAGAATCCTACCTTTTGGAGGATCTGACCACTGGCTGATTCATCTGGAGGTGCAGAGTATTGTACTCCAAGGAATAGACCTTTTCGCTTTGAAAAAATTTGGCTTTCTCATCCAGATTTCAACAATAATATTTCCAAATGGTGGTCGGAATATTTGAACATTCAGGGCACCAGAATGTTTCTTCCTCAAAAAAGACTAAAACACATTTAGCTTAAGCTCAAGGAATGGAACAAGAATGAACATGGCAACATTTTTGTAGCCAAAAAAGAAGTAGAGCGTAAAATGCGGGAACTCAACCAAGCCCTTATCACAGATGGCTTGGATGAAACCAGGAATGTTCAGGTCAACAAATACCATCAAGAATGGGAGGAATTATGCAAAAAAGAGGAAATATTTTGGAGGAAAAAATTGAGGGTTCAATGGCTCAAGGAGGGAGAAATAAATACTAGGTTCTTCCATAGATCTACAATGGTGAACAGAGTTCACAATAGAATTTCAGTGATCAAGGATGAGAGAGGCATTCTTCACAACTCTCATGCTGAAATACAAAAATCTCTGGTCAAGCACTTTCAAGGCATTGCTAAAGAAACTTGTTATGGCAGAGAGAATTCCATCAGAAACTTCACAAGACACATTCCTAGGCTAGTGTCCAGTGAGGACAATTTCAACCTCAACAAGCCAGTAACCGAGGAGGAAGTCAGTGAAGTCCTCAAAGAAATGCAAAATGGTAAAGCACCGGGCACAAATGATTTCAAAGTTGATTTCTTCAAGGCTTGCTGGAGAATTGTTAAAAAGGATATTCTAAATGTGGTAGAAGATTCCTGGATGAATAAAACTATTCTGAAAGCTCTGAAGACTTCTTTTATTGCACTTATCCCCACGCAGGAGGCTACTCAGACTCCGGAAAAGTTTAGACCAATAGCTTTATGTAATGTGGTCTACAAGATAATATCAAAAGTGGTGGCCAATAGAATCAAACCTCTCTTTCCTTCCCTGGTTTCTGTGGAACAAGTTGGTTATGTGGAAGGAAGGAGAATTCTTAACAATATCATTCAAGCTCATGAGGTGGTTCATTCTTTGACTATCAACCGAAAGGCTAGCATGATCATGCAATTGGATATTACTAAAGCCTATGATAAACTAAGCTAGAACTATATTAGGAAAATACTTATTGCTTTTGGGCTTGATCACAACTGGGTAAGATGGATCTTGGCCCTGGTTACCTCCTCAAGTTTCTCTATGTTGGTCAATGGCTCTCCCTCTGAAACATTTCTTCCCTCTAGAGGCCTCAGATAGGAGGACACACTTTCTCCCTTTCTCTTCATCCTTATGATGGAAGGACTGGGTCAATCTATCAATCATGCCAAAGAAGTCGGTAAGATCAAAGGTTTCCAACTCTCTGATAGGGGTCAGGCTTGGACGCATCAACAGTTTGTGGATGACACCATGCTGCAAGGAATCCTATAGTCAAAGAAGCTCACGCATTCAAACAGATTCTAAATAAATTTTCCAAGGCTTCAGGTATGGAAGTCAATCTCACCAAATCCAAGATCTTTTTCTTCAATACTATTATTGCCATTCAAAAGAACATTGCTAAAATTCTGGGCTTTCAAAGAGATTCTCTTCCCTCAAAATATTTGGGGATACCTCTAACTTCTAAGCCACTACACAAAAGCATCTGGGAGCCGATTATCAACAAACTACAAGACAAAATCAAGAAATGGATGGTTAGATCCTTAAACCTAGCTGCCAGACTAGTGCTCACAAAGGCTGTTCTATAATCTATAGCAGTTTTTATGCTTTCTGTTCTCCCAGCTCCTAAAGGAGTTTTGCAGCTTATGAAAAACATACAAAGAAACTTTCTTTGGGGAAAGGGGGAAGTAAAGAAAAAATGGGCCTTGGTAGCCTAGGAGAAAATCTGTAAACCCAGAAATCATGGAGGACTAGGATTGGATGATCCTGAAATTTTAAGCAAAGCTCTAGGGGCTAAATTATGGTGGCATTGGCTAAAAGAACGAAAGGCTCAGTGGGCTACAATTTGGAAAGAAAAATATGCCAGTTCATGGCCTAATGAGGATCATATAAGAATGGATGGTAATATCAAGGGATCACACATATGGAACAAGGCCTGGGACAATAGAGGTCTAGCTCAAGAGAATGGCTTCTGGGAAATAAGAGAGGGAAACTTAGCTCTGTTTTGGGAGGACAGATGGCAACAGGAACCCATTTTTTTGAAAGAATAATTAAAGGAACTTAAGGTAGAGACAGATGCTAAAGGATTAATCAAAGTTAAGGATTTCTGGGATCAGACCAACAATGCAAGAAAGTGGAGAAAATGGAGGAAATTTGATCTTAGAAATGACAACTCTTTAAAAGACAAAGCTGAAGTATTAATGCAAGAGTTAGATTGAAGGAAAATTCTCATTTCAGAATGGAATGACTAGCTAAGATGGGGCAACGACAATGAGGGCAACTTTAATCTTAAGGAGGCAAAAAAAATTCTCCTTGGTTTGGCTTCCCAGGCTCCGAATAAAGCATGGCAAAGACTTTGGAGACAACAAGGTTGGATGAAAATCAAACTCTTCACGTGGCTGGTGCAACACAAGAAGATTTTGACTTGGGACAATATTAGGAAAAGAGGTGTTCTGTGGCCTTCCAGGTGCCAGCTCTGTGGAAAGCAAGAGGAAACAATGGAGCATCTTCTCAACAACTGCTCCTTTTCCTCCAAGTTGTGGGATTCTTTTGCCTCCATCTTCCAATAGTCAGACAGAGACCTTGGAAGCATCATCAACACCCTAAGCTAGTGGAGAAGTGATTTCAAGAATAATGAAGTTCTTAGCATTGCCTGGGCTCTGACACTGAGCTTCATCATTTGGAACACTTGGAAAGAAAAGAATAATAGGATATTCAAGGAAAAAAAATTGCCCCTATTCCTTCATGATCAGATCCTACAATAGCTACAAGAGACTGTGAGCTCCACTATCCAAAATCTTCCTGAGAATCCTCCCTCGGCTTCTAACTGGAGGATTCTCTGCCAGCTTGGATTACAAAGTTTGATTCCTCAAAGCCTGGGCGGGAAGAATCTCTTTAAAGACTCTGAGCTTGATTTTTGGCAACCTCCCCCCAAGGGATTTTTGAAGTTCAACATTGACAGAGCCTCAAAGGGCAACCCGGGTACAACGGGTCATGATGGAGTTTTAAGGGATGAAAAAGGGAATATCTTGTTTTTCTTCCATTGTCATCTTGGAAAGGCCACCAACAATATGGAAAAAATTCTGGCTATGGAACATTGTTTAGAATTTTTTCTTCTTGATAATCGACACAATGTGATTATAGAAGCGGATTTTGAGTTAATCATTAACTCAACCAAGAAGATCAGCTAGGGTACTGCATCAGATAAGGTCTCAAAGAATTGGAGGCTCAATCAGATATTTCAATTGATCCACAACCACCTTCTAGGCCTCCATACCATAACTTTTAAACATGTTCGAAGGACAGCCAATAAGCTGGCGGATCTCCTGGCCAATCAAGGAGTGAATTGCGCAGAGGAAAAGTTTGCAACAAAATGGCAAGAGCTAACTCAACTAAGTCTTAAGGAAAATTTCCATGATCAAGCCGAGGAAGATTGGTTGATGTTCAGAAGCAAGACCATGGAGGGTAACACTGATAACCCATAAGTGATATGAGCAAAGGAGTGTCCTTTTCTAGTTTTACGGTGAATAGAGAGCTTTAGCAATTTATTGGTCAAAGAAGCAAGCTCATTCAGAGCCTTTGTGGCTGCAAAGTGGGTGGCTTTCCTCTAAGGGTTTCAGACAAGCTAGTAAAGGCCTCTTCTCACAATATCTTTGGCAAAGCTGGTTTGTTGTGTGGATGGGAGCAGGGTGCTCTTGGCACCCCCGACTTATGTTTTCTTTCACCTCTGAATGGTTTTCCGTGTCTTGAGCGGTTTTCGCAAGCCCCGCGAGTGGGAAGCAGTTTCAACTTTTTCGCAGCGATCACATTCAGTAATTAACACGTGGCAGAGGGACCGTTTGGAAAATCGTCGTGATTGCACGTTAAGTAACAATATGTAGGGTTATGTGATATTCGTTTCCGCCATTGGATCTGTTGAATGAGATCAACGGTCGGGATTAAACGGGCTTGTTTGTAGGGCTGAGTTGTTTTGGTTGGATAGTCGTTCCTGGTCACCTACTCTTCTCCACCGTTAATTTATGTTATAAATTAGTTTTATAGAGTTCTGTTGCAAAAAAATGTTCAATTAGTTTTTAATTGTGTGTCTTGGGTCGTTCTTTTTCCGAGACTGTAGTCCTTTGGTCTTGGATTTTTTTTCCGCACCATTGGTTGGCTAAACCATGGTTTGGTGCCCACTCTATTCATGGGTATGTTTAATATATGTAAGTTAGTTTTGAATTAATGCCATAGAAGGATTGTCTCTTGCACCAGTAAAAAAAGATAGTATTTTGGATTGTAGATTACTGTGGTGTGGTTTCTGAGAGGAATTTGGATTTTCCACATTGCTCATCTTTATATTGGTCGATGTTTCGAGTCTAGACCAAGACTCATCATCAGGACTGATATACGGAGAAAAGAAAAGAAAAAGGGTTTGTGATAAATATGTAATAGGTTTGCTGTAAAGACAGTTTGGCCGACCAAATGACTGTTTAATACTATTATTTACCATTATTTTAGTTAATTTATGAATTAATATCATATTATGTTTGTTGAATATATTACCATTACTTGTCCTTATTATTATTTTTCACTAATTATCTTATAATTTTTACTTGTTATATTATGCTAATTATTTATTTATGATTTCTCATGTTAATGATTAAGTGTAATTTATTATTTAGGTTTATATTATTATTTATATCATAAGTTTGTTATTTTACTCATTAATTAATCTAAAATTGAATTTTGAGATTGGTTTTATGTTATTTGTTTGAAATAATTAATAAGTTATGTTATAACATATTTATCACAAACCCTTTTTCTTTTCTTTTCTCCGCATATCAGTCCTGATGATGAGTCTTGGTCTAGACTCGAAACGTCAACCAATATAAAGATGAACACTGTGGAAAATCCGAATTCCTCTCAAAGATAGTATTCTTGCTTTCTGTGATTTTATCGCTTCGCTGTTCTATTATTTTCCAGAGTTGATAGAATCTCTTTGCTTTATATAACTTACATTGTTGTCGTTGATTCAATTTACTTTCATTTCAGATCAAGTTGCTTAGATAAACATTCCACTTGATATAATGAACTGTAAAGAGTATTAACTATCGCTGGTGAAACTCTCATATTGATATCGTTTGTTGTTTAGATTATTTATTGAGGACTGGGTTTGATTTAGATTAAATCAATTAGAGAGGGATGACTCTCAACTGATGTTGTTATTACTTTGATGAATGTAAGATTTGATTTCGTTAAAGGATTGAATTTTCTTTAATTGCAATTGGAATTTACTAGATGCATCCATTTACTCTTGTATTTAAAAGATCTATACTGCAATTTAGAAAAATTACTCTTTGAGTTAAATAGCAGCCACATACTGTGTACACTCTTGAAAAAAGAATACTTGCCCGGATTGATAATTAATGTGAGGATAATCAGGAGTTATAAAAGGCGCCTTTTATTGACCAACATTTTAGCGCCACTGTCGGGGAGGGTGTAGCCATTTCTAAAGAGTAATGTACATCTGATGATTGTTGTTGAAGAAGAATTGGGTATTGAAAACGGAAGGTAAGAACCTACATAATAAGCAAGTAAAGTGCTTGATCCTCCACCCACTTTTCAGCACAATTACAAAAAACTGAAGTAGGTATTTGCTACTTGTCTATTGAGAGAGAACTGGGTATTAAAAACGAAAGGTAAGAACCTACGTATAGAGCACGTAAAATGTCTTCTCCCCCGCCCACTTTCCAGCATAATTGTTAGGAACTTAGGGTAGAGAGAAAAAATTGAATTTTTTATATGAATGACTAAGAAGAAAAAACCCAAAAACAATCCAATTCCACTAGCCAAACCCAATAGATCTAAGGGACCGGTGACCCTTGGACGATCAACGTTCATAGATGACATCTTAAAGAAAGTCTAATCTCAGCCATCAGTAGGTCCCAAAAACGTTGCTTCCAGACAACCTACTATCTCCCTTCAGGCCGCAAGCTCACCATCTGTAGCCTACGCTGAGGTCCAGAACAAAACAGTAGGGACTAAGCAAAGTTTTCAAGAAATTGAACATTCGCGCCCAATTTCCTCACAAGAAAGGAATTCTTGTAATATTCATGAAGGAGGAGGAGAAACAGGGGAAACAGAGGAGCCGAGATCCCATCAGGTAGTAATTCAACAAGGAACAACCAATATCCCAGACCTAGGGAGTGCTATTAAGATCATTCCCACCCCTTCTAATCACCCTAGGATTAACTCTCTAGAGATCCCAAAAGGGTACTGGCATATATTTGATCAAATGGCCAACAACCCACAAGCACCCCAAACCTCTACATTGCAGTACCCCATCGTTGACACACCTGTCAACGCACCCATGAAAGTTATCCCTCTCCAAAATATTCTCATCTTTCATGGACTGACATCAAAGGATCCATATGCATTTCTATTTGAATTTGATGTATTATGTCAGGGTTATGATTATACCACTGACCCCCAAAAACTAAATTTGTTTCCCTCTACATTAAAAGGAGCAGCCTTGTGTTAGTTTATGGGATTAGGTGAGGGCATAATAAATGATTGGGATCAAATGAAAACCGCTTTCCTTAAAAACTATCAGGGCTATTGCAAATCTAGGGAATTGAAAGACGAAATATTCCAAATGGTAGCAAGACCCAGTGAAAAGTTAGAAGAATATGTGGAACGTTTTCAATATAACCTCCAACGGTCTCCCTATGAAACTCTGCCTTTGCGTGATAATGTGCTAAAAACTACACTGGTTAAAGGGATGAAATAACAATGGATAGAGACATTAAATATTATGGGTAAAGGTGATATATATCAAGAAGAGTATGCTGACATTATTAAATTATGCATCAGGTGCTCAAGAGGCAGTATGAGATTGAAACTAGCAGAACGTGACATGACCACCAGGGACAACAAAATCTCTGCTGGAGGTATAACTCGTGCAGAAATTGGAAACCTGCTAGAGGATTTCAAAACATATATTTTGGGAACTTTAACAACGCAATTAGACATTATGTAAGCCAAGAAAAAGCAGGCTGAAGCATAACAAAACTTGGTGATATTCTATCCTAGATGTAGGAAGAAGCACAGTCACAAAGAGTGCTCGCTGAATATGGTGCAAACCTTTGCCATATGTACTAAAGATCATGCCACAAAAAGCTACCCATCACTCCCAGGGTTAAACGTAGTTTATAAGGAGGTAGAGGAAGAAACAGAACCAGTCTACCTGCTAAATCAACATTTCCAATGGCAACCACGACAAATAGGTACGCCTATTAATCCATCTTTTTTCTTTCAACCGTCGCAATATAATTCGCAACAATACCTAGGAGCTATGTGGCAAAACCAGCCACATTTTTCCAATTGGTCACAACAACCATTCTCTATGCCACCTTGGCCCAACCAATCAAATCAAAATAACAATTGGCCAAATTCCTCTTACTTCCCACTGTTTTCGAAGAATAATGCATATCAATCTTGTCATGTGGAAAGAGTTACTTTTGCAGACAAAACTAACCTCCCTAGGAGTCTAAGACTCTCTAGTGACAAACAAGACAATTAAGAGAAATCCTTCTCTAAACATGCATTATTCTATGAGAAACCAAGTGTTTTTTGATCCTCCCTCAAGTCCAATGCTCGTTGTAGCAGTCCAGCCTCGCTGATCCGGATGAGCTCCTCCTTCACTTTGAAACCTGCATACACTAACAATCAAATGATTACATAACACCTAAATATTCCATAAAACAAAGCATATTCAACATATAGACCAAGGAGTATATGAAACAATTCATTAACAACAAATCATTGAGAAGAATGGACTTATTTGTATTAAGGAAACAAAAGAAACCATTACAACCTGAGCCTTGGTGTTGTGCAAGTTCCTCCAGGGTCCAGCAAGATTTTTCCTCTACTTTGACAAGCTCACCCACTTCCAAATGAAACAAGAAAGGATGGTAATCTCTCCTCACAAGCTTCTACAAGGAAGTCCTAATTCCAGCAGCATCTACCCTTTGGAATGTTCAGCTTTCAACCTCCCCTCCTCTGGCCCAATGCCTGTATTTATAGTGTTCTAGAGGAAGTTATTCAGTTCCAACATCAATGGGATACTACCTCTTTTGGATGGGGTAGCTCCTCTCTTGATGGGATAAGTTCCTCTATCATAGGGATGCATGAACCATCTGGAGGCGCTCAATACATGTCAAACACTCTTCTAGAAAGCTCTAGAAGTGACCCCAAGTAACTTTTTTAAGATGAAACTCGCGCCTTTTGACCTTTACAGGAGTACGCACCCATCCCTTGACTTACAGAGCGTACAAGTATGCAGGTACAATGAGCTTGGGATGCGTACACGCAGGCAAGGTAGAGAGAACCTCCGTACCCAGAGAAACATGATTTTTAATGACTTTCTCTCTTTTTTGAAGTTTGACATGGAGAGCAGAGGTATAAGGCTTGACAAGGAGGATAATATGACTATTGATGGAGTCATATTAACTGCAGATAGTCATGGTGACAAATTTCAGTGTAACAGATTTCCCCTAAAGTGCGAAGCCTGTAATAGATAAGGGTTTTATATCATCTAGGAAGGGTGAAGTACTTTATCATTTCAAGGATTATCTCGTGGAGAGCCTGGTCAGAACCTGCAATTTTCAACACAAAATACATGTATAAGATTATATCACCGCTGAGGTAGGCATTCCCATACTCAGATCAAAACTTTAACTAACAGACTAACTATTCTGATACAGGAATGATTTCATAATACATCATAATCATAGACTCGTGTAGACACAGTATGGACGCAGCCATCTGTTTATAATTGGCCTACAACATAATGAATACAAAACTCCTCGCAGCCTGGATGGTGGAAACTAGATCCAGGGTCTTCATCTCTACTTCCCGAATTGGTATGATTCTAGCCATGTGAATAAATGAGTCGATGTTGAACATGGTAGAATCCACTTGATTACCAGTCAATGATGTAAACTGTTAACAAGTGTGAGAGAGACCACCAATAATGTCAATGGTTCTCAAAGTACCCAGCACAATCCATGAGATGTGAATGAATGAGTCGATGTCGAACATCTCATGGAATCCTTCGATCGTAAGTCAATGATGAAACTGACGTCGAAGGCGAGAAACCTGCCATTGATGCATGCAGACTCCAAGGCACTGACGATTTCTACGTCAAATCTCTAGATAATGTGCTGATGTTGATAGAAAGCGACCTGTTGCAGGCAAGCCCACAACACGAAATCATAGTTCAAGTTGAAGAAATGTTGCTGCAAGGACTAACTCAAGGAGGACACAATGGATGATAGGTATTTTGCGGTTGAATGTTTCATTTACAAACCTCTTGAACACATAACGACACAACAGATGGTTTGGTAATGATGACTCAAAGTCGACTCCCATAACCCGGCTAAAGAATGTCAATGATTTGGTTAACTGTGAGGCAAGGGATTTCCCAACCTAGGCGAATGAATAAGTGTCGTGTTCAAGAGTGGTAGTAAGGTTTTTTTTTTGAGAAAAAGATATCAAATAGGCTCATTCTTCTCATTTTTCCCCCACCATTTGTGGCAAGTACCTCTTTATTTTTTACAAGCTTGAGGAGGATAACATATGCTTGTTTGTAAGCTCATCCTTCGGATGAGTCCAACTTAGTTTTTGATGCGAACCCTAAGAAGGAGTGGTCCGTTCCTGTTTGTAATAGAACAGGTCCTTAACTGTGAAATTTTAACGAGTCCAGTATAGGAGAAACTCGACGCTTTTCATATTTAGAGAGTCTGAAAAATTTAGAAGACTCCAGATTGAACTTTTTCGTAAATTTGTGTCTCCTAAGCCCGAAAAAGTATAAAATAATACCTAGGAGAACCGCTTGATCTTGCGACCAAGGATATTTTCATAATTAGTGTATTTGACCTGAAAAGTAAAAAGCGATCAAGAACACGTCGTTTTATTTCCAATATCGAATTTGAAAAGACAAAAATCCGGCAATCTTTTCCTGTTTTTACGGTCAGAAAAGGGCTATAAGGGGACCGTCTTTTAATTTCATTTTAATGAGTGTAAAAGAAACGCTCGGCAATCTTTTCAGTTTTTAGGAGTCAGAAAAGGGCTTAAAAGATGACTCTGATGTTTGATTTGTGAAAAATGACAAGTTTCCTTGAAAATCCCTCTGTCCTGCACAAAAAGCGACACATTACTCATACCTGTTTGAGATGGGCAAAAATGCATTAAAATGACCTTCCATGGTGAAAAATAAACAAATATAACATTTATTTATCCAAAAAACCTATAAAAAGACCTTTTACCATGTCATTTTTATTATTTTACTGTTGAGGTTGAAAAAAGGGCTTTTGGCAAGAAACTTCCCGTGGAGATTGTGGAAAATCAGACCGTCGGAATCGAACGCCGTCACCTCCAAGTAATCCACAAAATCCTCCTCTTCAATTTCATCCATTTAGAATTTAGTTTTAAGTTTTAGTTTGATTTTTAGGAGGCACAGGGGTTTTGGGATGCGCTCCTCGGGGTACGGAGGTGGCCCATGGGTAACCTGCGTACCTCGACCTTTTTCTTTAAAGGAAAAAGGGTCGGGGTATGCAACCTACCTTCAGGCCAGGTGCGTACCCATGCTCTATTCCTGAAGGTGGGGTGCGTACCCCGTGTAAAGCGCACCCCCAAACCCATACCTTCAAAATCCACCATTCAAATTTGATTTTATGATTACCAAAACTCTTCTTATGGTGTGCAGGATACCCACCATGCTGGATTGGAGAGAACGAGAGCACGAAGATGTTGATTTGGCCGCATTGAATCATCAACCTAACATTGATGCTTTGCGAGCATGCGGCTTGTACAAATACAGGGTCATACCCGGCATGAGGGCTCAGGTGCCATTTCTGGAGTGGCTGGTCGAGAGGTGGCACGTTCAGGACCAGTGTTTCTATATTGGAGGCCATCAGCTCGAGATTGAGGCCTCCGACATATACTTCCTTACTGGTTTTCCTAACAAAGGCGAACACCTGTCTCTATTCGGGACTAGGCCGGGTGGCCAATCCCTTGCTAGCCTCCGGCTAGAGTGGTGGTAACAACCAAAACCAGGACAAGGGGATTGAGATCAAGTTTATAAACCGTCCTGAACTCATGGTGATAGCATTCATTGTTGCCAGACTTTGCGGTTCAGCCACTTTGCACATGGTCACCGATCCCAGATGCGAATGGCGGTAGACTGCTTTCGGGGCACCATTTTCAACTGGTGCGAAGCTGTACTGGCTAACTTGAAGGGCCAGTTGACCAGGGCAAAGGAAGGACAAACAAAAACCTTTGGATATGGGGCTTTGGTCGTCAGCTTTGCCCTAGAGAGGGTTCCTATGTTGATCCCACAGCA
>APFE031395487.1:3570-16213 GCA_000404065.3 Pinus taeda
TTGTATGGTCTTCAATGGGAAAATGTTGCCAAGGGTGTACTTCACAACTCCAAATATTCATAATGATGCAAATTTGACAATAACCATAATTCATGATGTGCTTTCTCATTGGTCTAGTAATCTTCCTGAAGTTTTGAATCTACAATTGGACAACACTTGTCGTGAAAACACAAATCAGGTTGTTTTTGGATATCTAAACATGCTTGTTGAATTGAGAATTTTTCAGAAGGTAAAAGTTGGTTTCCTTCTTGTTGGGCACACTCATGACCATATTGATCAGATGTTCAGCTGTTTTTCAGTCACATTGAGGAGGAAGGAAGTTGGGAGCTTGCGATAATTAATTGAATGTATTAAGAAATCATACATGCCAGAGCCTACTTTTGATGTGCTGGAAGAAACTGTTGATATGCGAAAGTTTATTCTGGGATCGCATGGTGAGGAGAAATGCATTGAACAACTTAATGACATTAGCTTCCAACATAAATTTCGTATCAAAAAAATTGATGGGAAAACACTAATATGGGGCCACGAAGTATTCAACTACTGCAGAATGGGCACCATCATCAAGTTTGCACTTTTTGAAGTTCATTCCAGATCATCCAATATTTGAATAAAAAATATTGTTATTACAATCAGTTGGTGAAGCTCATAATGCACGAAGACAGAATAGAGATATAAATTATTCTAATTACTTAGAATAAATTAAAAAATGTATTAGATATACATATGAGTACTTTGAAATTGTTGATTCAGTTTGATGGGAGTCATTTTTCAATAATCAAAGTGATATCATTTCAACAACAACAAATGAAGATAGAACTTTGAAAAATCCATCTATTTGGCCACAAAATGTGTCGAATGAACATGAGGAAATAAACATTGTTGAACAACAACAATCCCAAGGTATTATTAATTATTCATAGGCATAGGAAAGAGAGATGTATATTGGTTCGAGAAGATCTTGTGCATAACGTGAAGCCATGGAAGACCTTTACAGGGATTCAATAAAAGATATTGAGGAGGGGTGCATGACCACAATGCTAGCAAATGGAGATCCCAATGGCTATCCATTATGGGTTACTAAAGTTATAAAGGTATTTACATAAAATGAGGATGTTACAAGTGTTGAAGTACATTGGTATGCCACAAATACACACCCATTCAATGGTGTGTATAAGCCAGAGATGGTAGTTGACAAAAGAAATGGTGGAAAGAGAAAAAGAAAGGGTACAAATATAAATCACTGCTGCACAGACATCTTAAAATTGGAGGATGTTGACATACTTGTTTATGACTTCAATTTAACAAAGAGAGGAACTCTTCGCTTCAAGACGATAGAGATTCTTAAAAGGTTGTTACTAGAAGGAACAGTGTTGAGATGGGAGTCTGCTGAAACCAGTCGTAGATCTAGAAGAATTTTGAAACCTGAAATGGTGGGCATGCATGTGGACTCAAATGGGGCACTATTTGATGAAAGAGAAAAGTATGAAACATCTTCGTCAACATCCAGTATTTCATCCAAAGATGTGAATTCTGATGGTGTGCAAGAAAATATGAGTGATTTGTAATAATTGTCTAAGACAGTTTATATAACTAATTTTTGCATCGTATCTTGAAATAGAATTTTTTATTTCCATATGGTGTTAAATCAAAAGTTATGAGTCATTTTTATGTTGTTGGATTATATATCTTAATTATGATAATTTTTATTGTTTAGAATATCTACAATACAACATTAAATTAGAGATATAATGTATGTTTCATTCAATATACAAATAATGACATTTGAATTCATTTAGTCTTGTAATTTGTTCATAATGTCATGGTTTTTTAATTTTATGGTTGAAAAAATTCCAATTTCTTTTGAATCTAGCATGTTATGGTTGAAAACATGTTGAATTTATACTTAGGAAAGAAAATTGTTATTCTACCAAAAACATTAGTGTATTTTTTTCCTCATAAACGACTTTTTTTGGCACATAAAAATTCGATTTTACTAGCATTTTTTAAAAATGTTGAAAATTGACCTTAAAAAAAAATGATTGTTCCAGTATCAACACTTTTTCGTTTTTAAGGTGTTTTTTGCATGAAAATTGAATCCAAGATTAGAAAGAATCAATCTATATTTTCTTACCATCTCATGCAGGCTACTTCAAACCACATCATAATTTATTTAGTTGATAGACAAGACTATAATATTTTTTAAAACCTAAGGCTTAATCCATATAAATCTATTTAGTGACAACATTATGTAAGAAAGCATGATTGGCACCCTTCCATCCAAAACAAGTAGCAAGTGAAATAATCAATGGAGCAAAGTTCATCTTTCAGTTCTAACTAATAAAAACAAGAAAATCAACATTGCTAAAATATGAACCAACTCACACAAGCTTGGCATTGTGAAATTGACATTGGACAATTACCAAAACATTGTATAATGCAATAATATGCCAGCTTTGTTGCACTAAGCAGGTTGAAAATGAAAGTCACAATCTCCTAGAGCACCATGCATGTGCCCAAATTATAACTCAATTTCAAAACATGCATGACAGCACTGACCTTCCTAACCTCTTAAGTGATAAAAACTATTGTAATCTTGGAATGTTTTTGTCACTATTTTTTGAGCATAGAAATAATATTGTAAAAGAATCTAAGTAAACTTTACCATTTTAAAGTCTGATAGAAAAAGTATGGTCTCAATGGACATTAATCATCATCATTATCATCATGATTAAACATCATTATTGAAAATAAAGTAAAATATAAATGTTCATTGCTCTTACTACTTTTTCAACATAGAAATGATATTGTAAAGGAATTTAAACCTTTACCAATTTAGGATTTGATATACCAAATATGGTCTCAATGGACATTAATCATATCATTATCATCATAATTAAACATTATCATTGAAAGTAAAGTGAAATATAAATATTCACTACCATAGAAAGGAGATAGACACAAAAACATAAAATCAATGTTGAAAGATAAACCTATTCTATAGTGAACTAAATCACACAATATATCTACTTCTAGTAATAAGTTTATGACATGCTAGTGAAAGAATAAATCATGTTAGCATAGATAATAGAGAGGTTGTACCTGCAGATAAATAAAAACATGCACATCATAAACTACATATCCAATGCATAATAAATATAAAGGTGCACTTCCTAGTAAACTCTACAAGTAGGCATTGCTTGAGGAGGATTGATGAAGCCCTTCTTTATAGCTTGAATTAATTCATAGGGATAACAATATTTTTATTTCATAAAAAAAGTCATAATTACAAACTCTAAGATGTATTTATTTCAACCTGATTTGTAAGCACAATCAAATGCATGACTATGTACTCTAACAGAGATAAATGACCAGATTTAAACTAAGAGAGCCTTGGATCCATGGTAAGAAAATCCAAGCTATAAAATAATAGTATTACCCCCAAAATTGCTAATTCCTCCATTCGTCAAGTTGGTTCATTGAGGAATGAGATCCGAGGGTGCATGAACTATGTTTCATGTAATAACTAAGATCTACTTGGAGAATTCATGGCACCATTCTTTCTCTTGATCTTTAGTACATTAAATGGTTGTTGTAGAGTGTCTCACCAAATTGTAAACTATCATGGATATATTGCAGTCCATATAACTGCAATAGTTTGCTAGAATATATCCTTAGATCCTAGACTAAGTATTAGTATCTTATTGCTAAAATTTATGAAAATAACTGAAATGCAAATATGAAAGAACAAGTAAATGAACATGCCATCAAAATAATGAACACAAGATGTATCCTGGGTAACCCAAAATGGGAAAAATCCCAACTAGAAGACGATGCTTATGCTCTATTATCTTTTCTTCAGTTATGAATTGAAAGTACAAAGAAAGGGAACCTCACTATAGAGTTTCCTATGACGTTCTCACCTAAATGGATCCTACAAAATATATTTCCTCCTCAATTCTACTCTCAAATCCCACTCTTAGATGCTTCACGCAACTATGGAACAAGTATAACTATATAAGAATGGAACCCCCTCTTTTCCTAGCAACCCAATAATTAACATAGTGTGGTTTTTGCATCCTCGATCCTCAATTGGTGAAAAGGTTTTGGACATTCCAAAATATTATTGAAATTCCACATGTAGGTAGTACCACAAGTGTGAGTAATGGGGGATGACTTGGAATCCACTCAATACCATGGTGCTTAACAAGGTAGGTCAATTTGTGAGAGGCATAAATTCTGCATACAAATTGATGAGCCTCATTAATAGGTAAATAATAAGACCCATTTGTCCTTCCTTCAACCTATATTTACCTCTCTCCTCACATTTAATGGCATATTTTTTAATATTATGTGGTTATTAGGAAGACTATAGGATTATTGTCATATCTTGTGGCCTAATATGATTAATGTGTAGGTAAAGAGTGCATTTACAATGCAGAGATACATTGGAAGGAAAATTGAGAAGATGTAGGAGGATGGTCTCCTGCATTTACTCACCCAAATCTCGACCTACTCCCTAAATTTACTCACTCACATTTAGAAGATCCACTAGCAACTGACGAACTTGAGAATTGCAGGGATAAAAATCAATATTTTTAGAGCTTTTGGAGAGAAGCAACCCTCTTTCCAAGGAGGATGCCCCTCAGTCACTTTTTTATAAATAAGAGAGCCTAAGGGCTCAATACGATTTGAATTGCTACAAAGGATAAAGACTATTAGGAGCTAAGAACTTGTTGTTTCCATTTCCATTTATGATGTACTTGAGAATTGTTTTACATTAATGAAAAGCATGTTGTTGATCTACAACCGAATTCATTTCAGAGGGTTGAGTCCCCTTGGCTTAGGTCCCAACCCAAAGGCTATTTCTTTCATGCATTTTCTTTCCTAGCAATGTTTTCCTTCTTTGTCTAGCAGACTTGTTTATGAAAACTTCTTATGCAGGTCTTCCAATCACTTCTCTTGTGGGATGCATGGTTAGAGATATAGTAATAGAAAGCAAAGTGATTCTCTTATGGGATGCATGGTTAGAGATATAGTATTAGCAAGCAAAAAAATATATAGTTGCTTTCTTTTGCAGTAGTTAGGTATTTGATTTACCTCCTTTTACATGCTTGGTTTTCTGCACATTTAGTGAAACATTGATTTGTTATTATGATTTTAGGAACAAAAAGGAAGAAAAGGAAGGATTGGGAATAATTTCTCAATTAAGTGACAATAGAGACAAGAATTCCTATTGTGATACCCTTCTTCAACAACAAAAAAACCACTTGTATATATGCTTTGAAGCCTTGCTACCCCAACGTAGAGGATATTGCGGATTTGCTTATATGTCTTTCATGTTGGTTTGAAAACCGTGGTTGTCTGCAGAGTTTCATTCTGAAGAGCATGCATGGAAACATGGTAATTATTATATATATAACCAATACTAAGGAGCGGAAACATGATGAAAGTTACTCTCTGTTGAGTTATGGTTTTCATTTCAATTTTATTTTGATTGCAGGTGATATGGGGAGGAGTGTGGACTACCAATGTGATATAGAGAAACCTTTAGACCTTGTACCATCCAAATATAAAAGCTATTTGCCACTGATATGTAATATTTCATAAAGTACAGATGTAGATCTAGATCATTATCTAGAAATATGTATTCTTAACCATTAAACTCGGTCAAATTGTAATTGTTTAAAAGATATATTCTTTTGAAAATAAATTGTACAAATTTTTTTAATTGAACTTAATAGGCATTATTATCTAGATTTATTTGAATCCAACAAATCAGTGAGGTTAAACAATTTACCTCAGAATCAGAAGACAATGGAGTCAAACAATTGATCTCAACGGTTATCCATCTTTACAACCAGGATAAGTTCAACTAAACTTAACTGGTTTTCAAATTTAGTCAAATCTGAAAATGACATAAATGAAATAAATTGTTTGACATTGCTCCTATGGGTCACATTTTAGAATATTTCCAATAACTAAATCCCTCATTCGATATAGAATCCCTTAGGTTTGTTTACTTAAAAACTGGTATGTTCAAGAAACTCAGAGAAGTGGTGGACATTGTTATTGGATCCCACTGGTCACTAGAACAAAATTTACTTGAATTATTTTCACCTTTAAATAGGCTACACTAGAGATGAATAGCACGGGAAAAACCATGCATTCTCATAAACCTCGAGCCTGAAAACCATTGATAATTTGACCTAGTCAACTTTACAAGAACCTCCCTAACAAAAATTACAGCTGTAAAAGTTTAGCAGATTTAAAAATCTATTTAGGTATGCTTGATATATTTTGTTTTACAACATTTTCTCAATTAACTGGTCCATTTTATGATATAATTTTTCTTATTGATTTCTAGGTTGAAGCATTTCACGAGATGTTGTCTCCATTAGCAAATATTTTGATGGCGAACTGGTATGACACCTACTGTGGAGAAACCATATGTGGGGTTCCTGCTACCAAGATCTCGAGAGGGGACGATGTGACAATAAGATTAATAATGAAAAATCCTTAGAATAAATCATCCTTGTCTTATTCTTTCCTTGCAATGCTCAAGCCGTGTTTCCTAAATACAAATGGATTAAGCGCTTACACTTGTTTTAAATCCCATGATGGAGACAAGGTTGTTGGATTGGGTGTTTGGGATGATTTAGATTCTGCCTATGCATGGGCTTTCAACTCTAATCACCACTCCAAGATCAGTGCATACCTACAAGGCCTCATTCTAGATACTAGGTATGATATCATGGATGTGGTGTTTGCCACAAGGGATGACCCTCCTCTTCTCTTGCAAACTAGGTGATGGAAATTTTTATTGGGAAACATATATCTACTTCTACTCAATCTGATATTTAGTCAACTAAAGCCATTTAGTTTCTATAAACAACATTTTTATTCAAAAATAACAACACATATGAGCCATTAGACATTGAGAGCTTTGGTTGCAATCAAATACAACTCAATTTATAGTTTTGATGTTATGTGCATTTCTATCTGATATGTGTAGAATTTTCTTGTAGATTCAAATTGTAGATTGTGATATGCTAAAACAATTGACTTGAATCTACTCTACTCATCAACAGAAACAAAAATTTATCGATGAAATCATGAAGCATAAAACGGAAGAATTTCAATCACACATAACACAATAATTTTTTGGGGAAAGCCACAGCTAAAAACCCATGCTATCTGTATATTGCACTAATCAGAAGATCTGAGAAGAAAATACAATTCTTTCTCAACCCGAACAATCTCTACACAAGTACAATCTATCTCGATGATTCACAAACCAACTCAAGCCAATACTTAGCCAAATTTGTTGCATGCCAAACTCCTACTTCCTTGCGCAATTTCCTAGGGAATTAGCCCATATTTAGTTGGGAAATTCCTCATCCATAACTACGCAATCCATGTATAAGCCTTCCTCTAATTGTATGCATCATCGATTTATTTTAGATGATTTTACAACTTATAGTACACTATCCCTGAACTCCAATCTCAACTGGGTCTTTCTCAGAATTGACATGTGTGAGTTATTTATGAGTGAATTATTAGTTATCTGATTGACCACCGCATGTGAATTTAATCCAATTTAATTAACTGGACCTCTCACTAGTTCCTCCATCAATTAGAACTAGTTTAACTAAATTTAACTCAGTTAAACTGAATTAAATAATTACAACCCAATGATAACTCAAACTGGGCCCCAAATTTTAAGGATCACTCTACATGACTCTAGATAAACTCCCAACTCGAATTTATCGAGCCAACTAAGTCAACTTAACTTATTTAACTATTATAAGTTTCTATGAGAATTATAATTACAATTTAATTTCTAATTTAATTCAAGGACACATTAAATTAGGATTTTTTCTTGTTGCATTTTTTCAACACTCCCTCTCAACAAGAAAGGGATTATTTGCTACCTTGATCCAACCTATGTGAAACTCGAATTTGCATCTTGACAATGCCTTTGTCAAAATATCTGCATCCTGCTCCTCAGTAGGAATGTTCTCTAGCAAAATGATTATCCTCTGCACACAATCTTGTAGATGCTGATACCAGATGTCAATATGCTTGGACCGATCATGAAAAACTAGATTCTTCAAGAGTTTGATACAACTCTGATTGTCATAGTAAATCACTGTAGGATCCATTTGCTAACCAAACAAACCAACAAGGATCTTCCGCATCCAGATAGCCTCACAAGTTGCTTGACTAGAAACTATGTACTCTGCTTCTGCTGAACTCAGTGCAATTGATCTATGCTTCCTATTGTATCAAGAAACTATTGTTGACCCAATCTTGAAGATTCCCCCCGATGTGCTCTTCTTGTTGGATGGACTCCCTGCCCAATCTGCATCTATGAAGCCTTGAATCTTCACTCCCTTTGTCCGTCTGTACCAAAGACCAAACTGAGTGGTGCCTCTGAGGTATCTCAACACATGTTTAGTTGCCTTCTAATAAAGTTTGGTTGGATTAACCATGGCTTGACTAAGCTAGTTAACTACAAAACACATGTCTGGTCATGTGTTCACCAAATACACAAGTGAACCCACAAGCTGTCTATAAATAGTAGCCTCCACTACTTCACCTAAAGTGGCATCGTCCTTCCTCCAGTTACCTGCTAGATGAGTCTCCATGGGTTTGTTGCTTTCCATGTGGAACTTATTCAGTATCTTGTTGGCATACTTTCCTTGAGAGACAAACAATTCCTAATGTCCTTGCCATACCTCGATACCAAGAAATTAATGCATGATCCGCAGGTCCTTCATCTCAAATTCTCTTGCAAGATCCTCTCTGCAAGACTTTATCAACTTCTCATCACCTGTTAGAATCAAATCATCAACATATAATACCATAATCAACAATTTACCTTCAACCACAATATGGTAAAGGTTGGGCTTCACCAAAAGTTATCTCTATGAACCACTGTCATCCTATTGTATGGCAGGTACACCCAATAGTTGTGAGGTGTATCAATGTACCCCACAAATATGCCCAATTTAGTTGTTGGCTCTAGCCTTTTTTGTGCATCCTTTGTAACATGATAGTAGACTGATGAACCAAAGATCCTGAAGTGTGCCACATCTCATTTCTTCCCTAAAAATTCTTCTTCTAGTGTACTCCTCCCAAGAAATCGATGAGGGTTTCTCTTCTACAAATAAACAACTATGTTGCATGATTCATCCCACAAGTGCAACGACAGGCCCTGATCATGTAACATCGCCCGTGCTACTCCCACAATACTTTTTCTCTTCCTTTCAGCCACCCCATTCTATTGTGGGTTATGAGGTGCTATTAATTCCCGTCGAATGCCTTCTGAACCATAGAAGTTCTTGAATTCATTCGACACATAGTATCCAACGTTCTAAGAGCTTTAACTTTCCTGCCAGTATCTTTCTTGACAAGTGCTTTAAATTCACAAAATTTAGTAAGCGTCTGATCTTTCTTCTACATGAAGAAAATCCAACACTTACGAGAAAAATCATCAACAAATATTACATAATACCTATGCTTGGTCGTGGATGCTGTCGAGAATGATCCACACAAATATGAGTGAACTCAATTAAGGATCGCTTGCACTCGACTGTCTTTATCATGAAAGGAAGATTTGGCGTAATTCCCCAGTGTACACCCTTTGCATGTGTTTCTCTGCTCTAGTGCACCCTTGGGAAGTCTTGTAGAAATTTGTTGCATGATCTTCAAAGCTTTGTGGTGCAAGTGACCCATTCTTCTATGCCACAACTCACCGATGTCTCGGATTTGCACCTCCTCTATTTAGTTCTCAAAGAAACACAATCTTCTACATCCAATTTGTAGAGGTTCTTCACTCGAACCCTAATACGATTCACTTGTACTGAGGCTATGTGACGAAGGAAAGCCTTTCCCTCACTAATTATCACATCATAGCCACAGTCCTCCAACATGGCAACAAAAACCAAGTTCTTCTTCAAACCCATAACATATATGACATATTTTAATATGGGGGGAGGAAAAAACTGCCTTTGGAAGGTAACAATACCAATGCCAGTCACGTTATACCTCCCATCATCTTCCATCTTGATGTGCATCTAGAGGTCCTTCTCCTCCAAGTGACTGAAGAGCTCTTTGTTGCTAGTCATATGGAATGAGGCTCCACTATCACGATACCACACACTACCCATCACCAATGTCACCATGCAAGCGATGAGGGTGAAATCTAGTTCAAATTGTGAAGCAATAGCTTCACCTGTCGTTCCTCTTAATAGATTCTTACTGGCCTTCTTGTGCAGACTGTTTGTGGCATAGTGTCCTAGCTCGTGACAGTGAAAACATTTAATTTTTGACATGTCCTTCTTGTTGCCGCCCTGATTGGAATCTGATTTGGAATGGGATGACTTCCCCTTCCCTTTCTTCACCTTTCCAGCTAAGGCACAATTCTCCTCATCATCATGCTTGGATGAGGATCCATCTTTGGTGTTCCACCCAATCTCTTCCTGTACCAAGTCAGACCACAACCTCTCCCACTCTGGTAGCTTCTCCCTCCCATTGACTAAGTCCTGGTAGTTGTGCCAGCTCTTGGGAAGTCCTAGAAGTGTTAGTCTCACCATACCATCTTTGGAAACCATAACACCGACACTTCCAAGCTCATCCTGATATTGGGTGAACTTGGTCAAGTACTTTGGTATCGAGTCTCCATTATCCAGGTACCACACAATACCCATCACCGATGTCACCATGCAAGCGATGAGGGTGAAATCTAGTTCAAATTGTGAAGCAATAACTTCACCTGCCACTACTCTTGAGGACTTCTTACCAGCTTTCTTGTGCGGACACTTTGTGGCATAGTGTCCCAGCTCGTGACAGTGAAAACATTTAATTTTTGACATGTCCTTCTTGTTGCCACCCTAACTGTAACTTGATTTGGAATCGATGACTTCCCCTTTCCTTTCTTCAACTTTCCATCTAAGGCACAATTCTCCTCATCATCATGCTTGGATGAGGATCCATCTCTTGTGTTCCACCCAATCTCTTCATGTACCAAGTTTGACCACAATCTCTCCCACTTTGGTAGCTTCTCCCTCCTATTGACTGAGTCTTGGTAGTTGTGCCAACTCTTGGGAAGTCCTAGAAGTGCTAGGCTCACCATACCGTCTTTGGAAACTATAACACCAACACTTCTAAGCTCATCCCGATATTGATTGAACTTGGTCAAGTACTTCGGTATTGAGTCGCCTTTCTCCATCTTAATCTTTCTAGGCTTGTCCTTCAGTGCCAGCTTCTTGTGGTCACTATTGTTTTGAAACAGGTTTTCCAAGCCTTCCACATTGCAAATGGAATTTCCTTGCCGTGGAGGTTCGAGACAATATTATCTCAAACTCCTTCTAGGATAATTCTTCTCGCCTTTGCCACACACTTCCCCACTCTACCAAATCTTTAGCATCATATGTTGGAGGCTTCGCGATATCATGATCTATGAATTCCTTCATCCCGTTGTCTTCCAACACTACCTCCGTCCCTTCCTTCCAAGAAATATAATTTGAACTACCCTCAAGGGCATATTCGAGTCTTAATCTATAGAAAAATGTCTTGCTAGATCTGAAGTATGATACTGCAAATTTGATTTATCCTACAAAACAAACTCATATTTTACTCTTCTATAGTGATTTCTGTAGAAATTTATCTATGGATCAACTATCTCTGATACCATGTAGAAATTATCACTATAGATCACCTGATAATGTAATGTACTAAAGCAAAATACTTGATCTACTTCTACTATCAAACTTTGTGGAAGCTTAATCAATTTGAACAAGCTCAATTAGAACACATATAACAGAGAAGATGAAATCATACACATGAAACAAAGAAGAATACTCTGGGGAAAGCCTCAGCTAAAAACCCCGTTATCTGTACTATCATACAAGTGGAAATATCTTAGGATTACACAAAGCTTTAGCTCTCAAGCTATCTAGCTCTCAGTACAATCCCTCACTACTGCTCATATATAGAATAGGCAACACATATGCCTTCCTTTAGTCCTCCAAGCCTCCTATTTCCTTGCGCAGTTTCTCCTCAGTCCTCCAACTGCAACCTGTGTGATTCTCACCTCCCACACAACACTGACCTCTGAAATCATTGTATAATCCTAAAGGAGATAATTCCTTCTGCATGGATGAGTTTCCTTTATATGAAAATTCCTCCAGCTGATAGTACACTGTCCCTTCCTTTAATCTCAACTGGGTATTTGGAACTATGTTAGGCCCCTATACTACTAGTGTAACCCCTTATTGTTATTAGTACAACTCCCTTATTATATTGATGTACCCATGTAAGGCCCATATTGTTACTATTGTGCCCTATAGAAGCCCACTATTGTTATTATTGTGCCCTTAGATTATTATTGTTATGTCGGCTCTGATTATATTATGACCCCTTAGACTCCTATATATAGAAATGAGGTCTTTTCATTTGTATCATCCAACAGTTGTTCATTTATGTAATGTAAAGGAGGTTTCCCCCTCGAAGAAGCTGAATTTTAAGGTGTTGATCTATCTTTTCTATCTTTTCTTGAGCTGGTTTCATAACATTTGGTATCAGAGCTTTGGATTCTAGGGTTTCGCTGCTCCAAATAGGTCATCGTGGCATTTTC
>APFE031395489.1:12155-23942 GCA_000404065.3 Pinus taeda
TTCAGGGATTTTGAAGTTCATACTTAGGAGAATCCAATGCAAGTGTTTTTAAGTTGTGTCACTGGTCACAGGTCCATAAACGTGTCCTCCAGTGTGCGAAAGCAGGGGTAACAAGGATGGTGACCAACGGTGACAAATTACTGCGTAACAATGGGGTTCTCATGTTTTGGTTGATATGGATTGTTGGATGTATTTGAAGCTGAGTGAGGTGGATCTCTGAAATGATAGAACACATGGCCTAGTAACCCTTGAGCCAGACTTTTGGATGCGGTAAAGCCAGATTTTTTGTTCCCTTGGATGGCATAGGAATCCTTGACGGTGAATGGAAGGATATACATTAAAGCCTAGAGGTGGTTTTCTCTCCATTCGGCCTATTAATCCCAGGTTGGCATATGTGGTAAAGCTTGGAGAGTGGGTCTTAGTTTAGGGCCTAGTGATTTTGTGTGGATTGTGGTAAATCTTGAGAGACTGGGGTCTTGACTTAGGGCCTAGTGATCAAGATTTGGATTACGATAAATCCTAAGAGACTAGGAGATGGGAAATTTCCTCACAGTGTAAGTGGATAAATCCAGTGGCATCCATGTTTGTCTGGCCTAGTGATTGGGTGGATATCATGGTAAATCTCATTATGATGTGTTCATTGTGTAGGCCTAGTGATTCAGGATGGATTACAGTAAAGCCTGGTTTCTGTTGATGAGGGTGAGGTGGTTTAGCCTCGGTATGCCTTGGTTGGTTATTTTGGTTTGATTTCGACATTCACGCTTGGAATATGGCACGGGAGTGGATGGTTGAAGAGAGATTTGGCTCAACCATTCTATGGTTGGGCGGAACGTGGTAGTCCCATCTCTAGTTGGTTGATTACATTCATTAATGAGAAATTCATTCCCTTGATTTTCAAGAAAAAATGTACTTATGTATATATGGGTTTTGATGGTTTATATGTTTATGGTATTTTTGTTCCTATTATACTGGTTATATGTATATTTTGTGACAGTGGCTATGTATGGCCCTCAGCATGTTTTTAATTGTACATGTATGGATAATGTGTCTATAACCTAATAGATGATAATGCAACACATGACATGAGGGAACAATGGTTCATAGCGGTTCTCAGATAAGTATGAGATCCATACACTTAATTTTGTTGTTTATACTTATAGATTACATGTTAACAATATTTGATGAAATGCCTGTCATGGCTAGAAGGGGTCTAGTTAAGGTCTTGTTGAGATTATTGCTTTTGTTGCATTGTTTCTTTGTACTTTTATTGATTTAAAGCTTTCATTCCATTCTAGGGAGTGGCCTGGGATCTAGGCCTGAAAACGTCTCTTAAATCCCGTGGTCGCTGGTAGAAAACTAACAAGTTTGGTCCACAGTCGCTAGCATGCATGCCTATGAGAGCGACTTTAGGTCTTTGGTCACTCCCTTTCCCATAGCATGAGACCGACTATGGCCTCAGAGGTCTAAAACAACAGTGGATCCAGGGACAGGCTGTCTAAGTGGATGAATTGTCTCCTGAGGGTTCTATTGATGATGTTGGATGACTTTGTGTGATTTTCCATCGATTCCACTTCCTTAAGGTTACCTAGGAGGTTGAATCTGATCATAGTGGCCTCTTGTCTAATGTTTAACTAGTTTGCATGGTTACCTGGGTGGATGTGGGAGGAGGGTGTTACACTAAGTTTGTTATTGGAAAAATTCCTCTTGTAGACAAAAGCGATCTACCTAGACTCAATGATCAAATCTAGAAAAATAAGAAAATGTATACTATCTCTCTCTAGTAAAGTTTGAACAAGGCTTACTTGTTTAATGAAATAGGTCTTCACTTCAATCCTCTTTGTGCTTGATTTCTTGCTCCACTTTGATCTCCAAAGATTAGAACCTACAATGGTAGAGACATACAAAAGGATCAAATAATAATATGGATGAATAAGTTCAAACCAATAATAATCAAAAGACTAAGGAGCTCTAATAAAATGAATTAAAACGATAAGAAAATCATGTGAGAAAAACAATATATATTGTATTATCAAATAAGTGGGAGAAATTACAACCCAAGCCTTAATGTCATAAGCCTTCACTCAAAGACCCCCAATCCTTCCTTTGAAAATAAGCCTTCAATCTCAATTTGATAGCATAAGGGAATAAACCAAGTAATCAACAATTCAACGCCTTCTCCTTTGATTTGCACAATATTTATAAGAGAGGAGAGGAGGTTGGAGATCTGTTTTCTATGGGATGAGATCCACAAAAATGGGGGAATCGGTTCCATAATGAGTGGGATTAGATCCATCAATATTGGGATGAGGCCTAGATAGGTAGGAGCACAATTCCATGTTGTTCATATAAGATTCTTAAAAAAGGCTTATAGATTTAACTTTTTACTTTTATCCATGAAGAAAGGGTGTCACACTTTTTAATAGAGACAGGTGTGGTAGTGCTCGTAGGTAATAATGTCTGAACATGCGATGTCATGGTTTATTAATAGGTTACTTGTAACAATCCCTGGAATTAGGGTTTTTTGATAATGTAATCCAAGATTCTTGTTATTCTCATAATGATTTTTCTTTTGTCTTTGTAGGGGATTATCAAAAAGGTTCATTGAATAGTGAGAGATCTGGATATGTAGTCATTTTCTTAATGGTGAAAAAATGACTTGTAGCACTTTCTCAATTGTTTTATGAAAAAATCAACTTAAGTACTTGGTACATGTAATTTGGTTTGAATTAAATAAATTTCCACAAAAAATACAAAAATATTTAGTCCATTTCAAGCACGACATAGAGAACTTGGAATAAATGGGAGTTGTAAATTGATCTAAAACCAGTATAGATCCATCTTAACCATGGACCTAGCAAGTGCCAAGAGGGATCAAATTTAGTAAGTTGCAAACCTATTTTAAATGCAAAAAAATTATTTATACTTTGACATATTTTATCGCTTGTAAATGTTACACAACTTAAACTTACAAATCTAACAAATGTTTATTGGATTTTAGACAGATTTGACTGAGATCAAAATGTAGAATACTAAAGCTACTTGAAATGTTTTAACCATTATTTATTTCTTTTGTTTTTAATATATTTTAAGTACACATAAATATTACTTAATTTTGTATATTAAAATATTTAATTATAATCCACATTTAAATTTTGTTTTGGTCGATGATTTTTTTATTATTAATTCGTCAAACAGATACAACATACATTCTAGAGGCCTTTTTCTCTCCCAACTTCACTCCGACTAGATTTGTTAGCCAGGGGAGTCCCAAAAGTAGTATAGCCAAATAACCCAAAACAAAAACAAAACCAAGAGACAACCAACAAATTTCATATCAGTGGGGAGGGTTTAGGCCATGAGTGCCACTTGGGGCCATAGGAGGGCCATTCCCTTCATGAATATGGTAGTTAATATGCACTAGTCACGTCTCAATCTTGTCTAACCACTCACTATTGTGGTGTTGGTTACATCTCACTGAAGCAAGATGCTCCAAAATTTCTCCCTGATTGTATATCATTGATATAAGCAATAATCTCATTCTGGTTTCCATACATTTGTTAATGGATGGTATCCAAGTTCGCCGTGATACCTTGCAACTGATCAACTATCATAGCGAGCGACAGAGGCTGCTCCATGCGGCCCGGAGACTGTGTCTGGGCATGAGTCACCTTTTCCTTCAAGTCTACCCCTTCCTCCACTTCCTCGTTCAAAAATTCTACGTGGTCAACCCACTCCCCTAGCTAGCCAAGAGGACCAACACCTTGTCGATCCTGCCTGTGTTGACGTATCATGTCCACCATCGACAATAAATAAACCAGACACCAGATATTCCAAGTGAGGGAAGTACACCACCTGTTTAGGCAAGCCCAAATGTTTTAGCCCTAGTTGAAAAGATTCACCACCCAACCCATGTAGAGATCCCAAATGTTTTCGACACACCACCAACGGACCCAATAACACAAAGACTCAAAGGAATATCCTTAATGGATTCTGCAAAGAAAGAATGACATCGAAAGCTGCCTCCTTAGAACCTTGGAGCAAGGATGGGCTTCAGAACAACAGTCTCCCTCGAGGGAAAACAAGCCCAAGAAATCAAATACTGACGAAATTCACAAAATATGTTGCAATTGAAACAGAACGGAGATCTTCCACTCATTGAGTTACCTTCACATTGGTCAACAAACCATCCAATTCTAACTTACACTATAAACCTTATAAAAGGCAGGAGTAATAGAATTACTTGAGGAATGACTTTATCCTCTTCTCTTAAAGCCTCATGGTCACTAACCCTGGACCTCAAGGTGGGCCTCTTGCTAGTTGAGTCGAAGCCACGAGTTAGACTACCTAGATGAGCCAACTCCCATATTCGAACTGACCTAGGGTCCCATACTGTAGTTGAGCTATTGTGGCATGCAAAATGGTTTCATACTACCAGACTGCCACCATAGTCGCTTTCCACTAGTTAAGATCCCAACTTGGATCTCTAGAGAGGTCCCCTGAATGAACCAAGTAGGTAATGTCGTCCAAAATCCCAATTCTCATCTCTCGGTTGTAGAAACTACACAAAAAAGTCATCACCACTATGATAATAACCTGGTGAACTTCGAGAACATTCCCATGTAAGCCACCAGACCCTTCGTACCCACCACATTTCTCCTTCATTGCTGTCGCGTGACAGGGAAATTAATGCCACACACCATCGAACTTGCCCATTTTGCCACCCCCAATGGGGAATCCACTTTTTTTTTTTATGTGTATGGTAGAATTGGTAATGTGATAGCTCTCATACTCGCATGACACGGGGTCAATCCCCAACAATTGCCACTATAACCTCTTAGTGTGATCGAACTACCCTGAAACATGACTTGACAGGGTAAGTCAAGGATTGAATTTGTGACTTGCACAACAACATGAACACCTTAGTAGTATGTTTGATGACCAACAAGCTGCACCGTTGGGGGTTGAATCTACCTTCAATTTCATTCTTCTTATTATTATTATTCATAATTTTAAAGGGAACATATTAATTAACACTTGAATGAATTACACATTTCCCTTTTATTACCCTTATTACAAAATAATTGCATTTTTTTACTTTCAATTACTTATTTTCTTTGGACATTAAAATATTTTATTATTATTAACATACAATATTCAAATAATTCTCAGAATTTGATATAAATTGAGTTATATCACATAGATATTGAAATATTTTCTTTATGGTAAAGAGTGATAATGAATAGAAAGTGAAATATTTTTACAGCATCACTTTTAATTAAAACTATTTAAATATGTATATTTATTTTTCTTAAAATTTTGGCAAACACTGATTTTCTTTATCTTCGCATCACTACTTTTATATTTTTACTTTAAACATCGCACATACTCACCAAACCATCTCTTCAAATCTCCTCATCCCACCACTGTCAACAATATCGCCTTGGTTATTTCTCATAAACAAATTACAAAACGGCTTTCTTTAGACTACCTTTTACACAAATTTTCAATTCACAACTCTTTATAACAAAATTAAAAATGAAGTCATTTACAATTCAATTAATAATAAATATATAATTTTGTTTATTTATTTAAATTATATAGGTATAAATATGAAACAGTTTGAAAATAATTAACTTATAAATAAATTATGTAAATTTCAATTTCAATTCTAACCACTCAAACATACCATTCCCACAAATTTTACTCAAACTTCAAATAGATAAAAAAATCACTAAGAAAAATAAATTCCTTGTATTTCTCTCCCAAACTTTCCACTTGAGACCTCTTTTCAGTGAGGTTCGTTTTCTCTGCTCTGGACCTCTTATGTCATTTCTCTTTTAATTATTGCACAACAAAGGCCACTTGGGCCGAGTGATAAGTATAAATAAATTGATTAAAAAATATTATACATTACACGGTCAATTCGCTTTCCACCGTAGTCTTCCAATTTTTCAAATCAGTCCGAACATCTTGAAGGACTTTGGCGAATTATTGTAATGTGTGTCTTCTTTAAATCAGACTTAATGTATGAATGACCGGTTAGTCTTCGTAATGTCTTTGTCACGTGAAGCAAAGTCTTTTTATATTGCCTGTCCTACAACTTTACAGCTTATACAGATACGACTTTTTCCTAATCCAACCTTGTATGTCGTAGGAAGGAACGGAATTTGACTCGCGCCGGTCAACAAGTAAATTTCTTTTCCGACCTATCACCATAAATATAATCAAAATATACATTAATGTTGCAAAAACAGTCAAATTTTGACGATACTTCCAATTTGAAGATTCGAAAATCTTCCACCGGCAGTAGGGAACACGGAGCGGTGAAAAACCGGGGATTTCTCTCTCTTTTCCCACTCAATCCGGGGATTTCTCTCTCTTTTTAGGTCTTTTCTATGTTTCGTCAATCACAGCGGACACAAACATTACAAATACTTCGCGAGGTATTTTATTTCGCTAGGTATTTGTAAAGTCTGTCTTGTCTTTATAGTGATAACTTATGAATTAAGTTTGTGAAATGAATAGTGAAGCAAAATTTTTTGTAATTTACTGTATTTAGTAAAAAAAATAGAGTTTTTTTCTAGTAATTTTTTTCTAGTAAATTGTATGGGATAGGCTCGCATGGGTTAATATAGTTTTATGGCTGGTTGAATATGGGTTGTTTTTATATTTGTTTTAGTTTAAAGTAAATTGTATTGTTGATTTTTGAATTTTTTGGTATTTGAATTCTGCAGAAAAATTTGAGGTGAAATTTTGATTCCTATTATTTAAATTGGTTTTTAATTATATATATAGATTCAGCGTTTTGACAATGGTTTAGGGCATTTTGATTGTGCAGGGATTACCCATCCAAATAAACTCTTATACAAATTTAAAAAATTAGACTAGAAAAAAGCTCAAAAAAATCTAAAAAAACAACTCCAAAATAAATAAAACTAAAGAAAAATAAAATAAAATTATCTTAATAATTCAAGTATTCCTCTTTCAGTCCACATTTTTAGCCATTAATAATTAGGTATAAAAATTAAAAATTAATAATAAAAGTTGAAAGTTCTGTAGGGAGTATTATATGCAATTTGACTCTGAACCATTAACTCCAAAGTAAACATTAACAAAATAATTCAAATTATTTTTTAAATATTTTATTGTATTTATCTTAAATTTTATTGGTCGTTGGCTTAGATCTCTTATTATGTAATGACCATTGTACAACCCAATGCATGTTTTCGCTGTTTTTAATCATTTACGATTATTTTAATTTGAGTTAGTAATAACTTGTAGGTTCACATTTATGCCTCTCATATTGTTTTGTGGGTTGGGTCGATAAAATATTATGAACTTTTAACTTCTTATAGATTTGTTTTAGAGATTCAAATATTTCTTTGCCTCAAAATTTAATTAATTAACTAATATATGGTCAACAAAGTATTATGAATTCTAATTTCTTAAATTTCATATTCAATTGTGTAAATTTGTTTTAGAGATTTAAATATCTGACTAAACAATAACTTTAATGGAAAATAACAATATTAATAGAAAATAACAAGAACTACCTGCAGATGCCAATCCAAAAGCCTAATCTAGAATTTTATTTTCCTTAGTTTCAACAATTCTTAACCCCTCCCACCTTTTTCAATCCAACATAAACTGGGAGTACATTTCAAGCCTTATCCAAACTTAGTTCCACTAATCATACCTATCCTTGGCTACTAGATTTTGTGCTTTCTTTAATTGTTTTTTTTTTTTTTTTTAAAGTAATAAACTTTGAATGAATACAAAAATCTATATGAATTTATATGTATGTCACACTATTTAATTTACAATGATTTTTCAAACTATTTAATTGTATGTTAAGCTTAGCATTTAGAGCACACAATTATGCATTATTATAGAACTTGTCATTATTAGAGGGGAATGATGACTATTTTTAGCCCAATCTCTATAGGCATTACATGTCCACTATTGCCCTACAATATTTTTGCAATAATGCATAAAAACTAAGGGCTATTCTACTTAACTTGGTAAGAGGCAGCATCAATGCAAAATCTCTAAAAACTAAAGGTTATTATAGGTAACAAACTATCCTAATTTTTGTAGATTCAGCAAATATATTTATTTTGGCTCTCTTAATTTGAATTGAATATAATTTTTACAATCGTAAGATATAAATAAAATGTAAAAAAATTTGAATTTTATTTTCGTTATATAATTAGAATATGAATTAATATTCATAGCTTATTTTTATATTTAAATTAAAATAATATACATAATTTGCATAAATAGTATTTAATATAGCTTTTATTTATAAATATTAACTAATATGGGAAATATAAAATAATATTTTTAATATTAATATAAATTATTTTATAAATATAATTTATTCTAAATGTTTTTTTAATTACTACACCTATAAATTCTCAAATTGCATTACATATGTAACAAATTGAAAACATATATAATCACATCATTAATTATTTATATTATCATAATATATTATAATTATCTCTCCATATGTATATGATTAAAATAATAAACAATTATTTTGAATTTTGTAATAAATGCATAAATTCTTTTTAAAATCACCTTAGTACACATGGAGAGCAATTATTATTCATTAAATCCAGTCCAGCGAAAATCCTAACTTTGTTGTCCTCATAAAAATCTATAAAAACTTAACATAGCCAAATAAAATTTATTATGAAAGTCATAAAAATTTAGAATGTACATAATTTAATACCTACAATTCAACAAAATTAGTTAAGTAATACAATGATTTAAATACAATAAAGTTTTAGAAGTATTGTTTTTAGAAAAAAAAAAAAAAAAAAAAACTCATTTTCTTTCTCTATATGAAGCATTTCCTTTCACATTTACTTACTACATAAAGGCTTGATGCTTTTTGTTCAAATCTGAGAGCCACTTCATACTTTTCAAAACTCATTAATTAATTAAACTAAGCCATAGGAAACACTAGCTATACAACCTTGTTATTATTGCAATTTTGAAAACAAATCCACTACAAAATATTTGTGAGTCTTTATCACAGAAATAAGAACATTAACCATCCAAGTTGCTATTATATTAAAATTAAACTAGTTTTGAGGATGCTTTTTTAACTGGAGATTGAGATTGAAGTAGAAATTATCGGTATGAAAAGTGAACTCAAAATGTTTTTCAGATTTATATATTTTTCCCACTCATTAATAATTAGGTTATGAAAAGTATTAGTTCTCATGAAAATACATTCAATATCTTTTATCAGATACGATTATATTTAAAAAATGGTTTAAAAAAACTACACCATCATCACAGACATCTTATATGAGAAATGCGATTGGACAAATAAGATTGCCACTTACTATTAAAAAAAATATCCATATTATGTATGAGCTCTCCCCGAAATTGTGTAATACCTTTTTGACTTAAAGTTTATCGTATCACAAAACGTATAGTGGATCTTTGGGAAAGCTTCTCGATAAAATTCCTTTTCCATTCGTACCATTCACTATCGTACTATGAGTTATAATGATCAAAACTCAAGAACAATGAAGGTGGAAATGCCATGAACTATAGTGACTAAAAATTATTAAAAATTTTGATTGGTGATTTCGAGAGTGCAGAAAATAATCAATGGCCTCCCCCTATCTAAATCCGCCCAGAAACAAGCCAAATGTTGGAGACTCAATTGTTTATCTCTCATTTATATTTCATATTTAGGGGTTGGTTTGTTTCATTAATTATGTGATAATCTCAAAGAACACGAAGTTAGACAACTAATTTTCTTTCTACTCTGGCGTGTGAGAATAAAGACCTTTGCTTGAACTCAATTTGGATAATGGAAAAACAAACAAATTGGAATAAGTCTTTAAATTCATTTGGGAAAATGATAGAAATTCCCCCATGGGGGTGATTACTCAGGAAATGAGCGGGGTTGGAAAATGAGCTTGCCACCCCATTAATGAGCGACTAATAAATGTAGAGGGTGGTGTGGCCAATCCTCTACATGCACAAGTATGCAAACATTAGATATGAAGGAGGCCATGGAATAGGACTTGTAGAGCTTCAATTTGGAATTTGTTCTGTGATTGCAGTGTCGAGGTGACAGGGAAAAGCCTGGTTCCCCACTACAGGAGCGATGACTTAAGGAAATTTGGAGAGCTGCGAAGTATGATAATGTCTGCTCTTCTATAATTCTAGGGAACTCTACTTTGTGTATTCCTGGTGTGATTTTTGTAGGAACCGCTATTAGTTGGGCTCTATTCCTAATTTTCTTGGGCGGAAGATCTACGTTGGAGTGGAGTAGAATTGGACAATGGGAGACAACAAAGAGGGGTTGTTTCAATGTGGTAGATGATCGTTGTTATACGAGCGCTCCTCTAGAAGTAGAGACGTAAGTGTCTACTTCAACCTTCGAGTCTTCACAACTTGACTCCATAATGGCCACTTGGTCCTGGGTAACTCTTAGTTCCTTTCTAAGATTCACCAATTCCTGTATCAGTATTTCAATCGACTTCTAGTTTTGGTATGTGGGTGGTCTTGTGTGTTTATGGGCTCCTGACTGACTATTTAGAAACAACAAATTGTAGTTTCTTCCTCTTTGTGGAGAATCTTCTATTCCATTGACCGTCAATCACCTTTGCCAATGTTGGTTCTCAGAGAGTAGCCTGTTATACCTTTTCGTGAGTCTGGATTTGGTTTATTTGTTTGTAGACCTTTGTCCTACACCTGACTTTGGCTTTGGTTTACTTTTCTAACTAGACCCCTCCCACTATTAATTTCTATGTGGACCCCTCATGTAAGACCCTTTTGTTTAACATACAAATACAAATAATGTTCAACTAATGTGGAGGAGGAGGCCACGACCCCCAGGGGTAGAATCATGCCCAAAAGAAGACCCAAGAAGCTACTAAAACTTATCATTTATCCTTCCCCCCTAAAACCTGTAATGGGATCTTCCAATTGGAATCCCTTGCCGCCAGAGAAAAACAAGCTTTCTTTGACTCTGAGATACTAGAGGAAGTTTCTAACTGGGTTTTGACCTTGGTCATACTAAGGGAAGAAAGAACAATACCTTAATTCCATATCTCTTTACTGGCAGATGAAGACCCTAATGAGAAGGGTCTTAAAAAATAAATAGGAAGAAAGGTATAATATCTTTACAAGTTTGGAAGACATCAAACGTGCCCGGAGAAACCAGTGAGTGTCCTTAAAAAGAATGAACATAAGGCTAGCTCATATAGAGTACCACCTCCAGTGCGATCATGATCCTCTAACTCCACCAAGCTCTAGTGATAAAGACTCAGTACTGGTCACCTTCTCAAACTCTAGGATATCTAAATGTTAACTTTGCAGTTTTTTTCTTTACAATATTGCAGTAGATACATTGATTTTGTTAAGGTTATTAAATTTGTTAGCATTCTCAACAAATTACTCAATTGGTAGGTGGTTACAAGTATCTTGTTTCCCACTAGGTAGATTGAGACCACTTACTATGAAACATGTTTAAGCTGGCTAGTTGTCTCATGTACTTGGTTTTTAGATAGTTTGAGGTAATATAAAATTAACTTACAAAGAAATTATTAAATCCAAAGATGTAATAAAATATTAAAAAATAGGGTTATCTTGAGTGGTTGGGGAGAATGGATGTTATCTCTCCCACCCATGTTCAATTCCCTTCAAGTGGCACGATGATGAAAAATATTGTTGTAATGGGGAACATGCCTATGAATATTGTTGTATTCACCCTCACTCTTGCCCTCATGCTTAGAGGGAGATTGATTTCCCTTG
>APFE031395489.1:24013-44423 GCA_000404065.3 Pinus taeda
AATTTTATAATTTGCATATTTACTGAAATAAAGAATTAATTGGATGTAAAAAATTATTACTTCATTTAGTTGCTTCTTATTTTCAATATGAGAGAGATGTGCAACATTTAATGCTTAATATGAAATTGACATACGAAATTTTAAAAATATTAATAAAAAATAAATTTTTCAGTGTTGATGTTAGAGAGAGAGAGAGATGTTTATGTTTAATGGTCATAGTCTAATTCTTAGCTTTTTTTTTTTCTTTAGGCATATTTTCTAGTCAATTTTGTTAGATATCCGTTGATGGTGTTGGAAATGCATCAACCAAGGGGGTATGCCCAGTATGAAGTCCCAATTAGACCTCACATTGTTTGGAGTAGGAGCCCCATAAAGAGTATCGGCTTGAACACCATAACTGAAAGGTTTGCCTCAAGAACAATGAATAACATAAGAGAGTATGCACATAACCTTTGAAATTTGCAAGTAAGTTGACAATGTGAAACACCAATTGCAATGTGTAAAAGGAGACTTTCACGAGAGGGAGGTAAAGAGCGAGTCTCTAGAAGGAAATTAATAGTACTATCCCGAGAGATGCATAAGAGAGCAAGGAAATATTTGTTAATTATCTAGTGAAATAGATCACATAGACACAATGAACATTAAATAAAATACAACACATGTTCAACAAGATAAGTACCAAATCCAATGAAGTAGCTCAACTTCCTTAGTACATATGAACATAACATATAACAAAAACATCTAAAGAATAGTCTTACAATATTCACGATACATGCATGAAAATGTGTTGGCTCCACGAGCTTTTGATTATTAGGTGAAAGATCCAAGTACACAATTACAATGGTCAGCCACTAGCTCCAATAGTGGAACATTAAGTCACTTCTTGCTTCTCTAAAGAATGATATTCTCTCCTATGCTAAGCTAGAGAAGCCAAGGTTAGCTCTCCAAAGGCTAATCCTCCAAAATCCATTTTCTTGAGTTATAAACTTTATTTTATAACAAGAGGAATGAATTTTCATATCCCCTATCACTCTTGGGTTACTCTCATGACTCTTGGACTTTTAATGCGACCTTTCAACTTTTTTATGACTTTGGGACTTTTCCTAAATAATATTTTGTCAGTATATGACTATGTGGATTTTCTTATTCAACATATGACTCTTGGACTTCGATACATTATATTTTTTCCTTTCCTTTTGATAATGACATCATTACATACATAAATGATGTGGCAAGACACATGGACACTCTTGACATCGTGATGGTACTGGTACAAGTCACAACATGAAAATGATGACATGGACTCCATGATGAAGTGGAAATACCAAGTTGTTCCTCTTGTTGCTTTGTCTTCAATCTTCATGAGATGTTTGTTCAATATTTCATCATCATGAAAGATCTACTTTGTTCTTCATCCTCACCCTCAAAGGGGCAGAAAATAGGGAGCCTTCACTATGATCTTGATCTTCCAACCTCTTTCAGAACCTGGAGTCCCTTCATCTTGTTATTCAATGATCAACATGTGTTTATCGTTTTACAAGTCTCTTCTAGCATTGTCTCCTTCTCCTTCTCTTTGATCATCATCCTGTCATGTAAAGATATAATACCTACAACTATAAATCACTAATGACAAGATGACATCAGTCCTGAAAACTCCTAATCTATTTTACTTCATGGAAGTTATTGATTAAGCTGGAATTGAGTATTGGATTGGGAGGAAGGCTCACAGATTTCACGGTGCACAGTTCCATAAGCTAGGAGTGAGGTGTTGAGGCTTGTGACTGTGCAATGTGCAACACCAAATTCTTGAGTAGGAAAACTGTGTAATTGAGGGTCACAATGAGGTAGACTTGCCCATTGTGACTACGCAATGTGTAGTTCAAGAAAGAGAGAGAGCGAAAGGATTACGTAGTTGCATTGTTCAAGGATCCAAGGAGGAAAAATGGAAACTAGGATTGCATAATACATAGAAGGAGATTGACAAGGATGCATGATTGTGCAGTTAAGGGGGTTAGAAGGCCAAGATTGAGCACTATGACTACATAATGTGTAGTCCTTGGAGGTAGAGACTGCACATTGTGAAATATCAAGAGGCAGGGGCACATTCTTGAGGCTTGCCACTACACAATGTGCAGATCTAGGAGGGTAGAGTGAGTCTAGGTTGGTCGAGCATGAGACTTTTTGGAATTTGAATGTGGGATTTGTGAGGCAAAGATGAAACAAAGGTAAAACTTAAACATGATCACACACTCAGAATCATTGAAGACACATAGAACACTTAATGCTCAGAAACAATATGATCCCCTTAATACAATGGCAAAACAAAATCTCCTCTAAGTGCAACACTTAAGATACACTTTGTGACAACTACAACGCAACTAGTGAAAAAATGCATAGAACTTTGGGGATGAGTCTAACACGTGTATATATGATAGATAGGACCCATTGGTATGAAATTTGCCTCTTGAAATGAGCCATAACTCCACTTTTACAACATGTGACACTTCTCATGCCAAAAGATGATACTTACGAAAGTAAGAGAAAAGTGCAAAAGACTCTTGCAAAGGCTAAAATAAAGTGAAAGCGACACATGGCAGAGTAAAGAAAACATGAAAACGACACTTATTAAAGTAAATGCAAATAAAAACGAGAGTTGCAAACATGAAAGTGACACTTGAGAAAACAAAGGTGCATTAGAGTGACAATTGAGAAAACTTACTGAAATAGAAGTACAATCACAATCGAGGTGAGAAAGAATGTTAATGGAGAGTGCATACTAACTATCAACATGTACTGTGTAGTACATTTTTCTTAAGGATTGCATAGTCACCAACACCAGTGATTGTGCAAGCATTACCTTCAAGAGATACACAATGCCTATGTAAGCTTGGATTGAAAGAAGTGCGCTTGTGAATTCTTCGAGAACTGAGCATGCACAAGTAAGTGAGTTTGGCACTTAGAATCTGAGGGAACATCTACTGACCATGAAGAAAATATGAATGATCAAGGAATGACAGATCCTAGGATCATAAGAAGGCTCCAAAATTCAAGTGCAAGAAAAATTTGGAGGGTGTTTTTCATAGCGACAAAACTTGGTGACACACTGGTAGAACTCTGATCTAGGTAGATATTGGTGGCCACCCGCCTATTCCACCTAGACCTCTACTTAGTTTCATCCATTTCCTTTTTTATTGCAACATTTACTATTTTTAGCAGTATTTCGAGTCCTAAACTTCCAAAGCAGTTTTGACACCCTAAACGGTGTTTTTTTCAGGTCCACAGCAAGATCATAGCCATATGCTATGGGCTTGTCGCAAATCCTATAGTAATTGTAGAGATATTTCCAACAAGGTATCATACACGCCAAATGGAGATAATATGACCAAGTTACGACCCCGGGAAGTTGGCCAGCCAACTAACCCCAATGGGGCCCACAAACTCTTGGCGTTAAAATTTTCAAAGTTTGAGATAACCAAGTCATGAGTATACATAGTGGGCCTGTCATGATATTTACATGAGGCAGTTGAAAATATCATGGGAATTACAAAAGAATTTTGCTTGGATATTTCTTGCTTGTAAACCAATGTTTACTGCTTATTATGAACACTGTAAATTGGTATGGTTCCTTTTATGACATGATAGATGCAAAGAGTATAGGGAATGTTCTTCCCTGTATGAAAGTAGTTAAGGAAGTGGTACAAGTATATCGAAGGGTCAACTCTAACGAAAAATAAAAAATATGGAAGTGTTTTGGCAATTGTTGTTTCTAGAGTACTTTCCCAGTCATATATTTTTATATTTGATATGCTCACTATGCTTGGAAATATATGCTTCAAAATGATATTTGCAACTTTGAATCAATTATTTCATACCACAGGAAAGCGTGGGGAATCTAATGACATCAGAAAAGTTGTAAACCTATAAACTTGTTCAACCATGCACCAAGAGGATTTGCAAGTTGGAGTAACAGCTTTATTGTGACTCATATCACAACTGGAATTGTTCCTGATGCACTTACACCCACAATATCTGTTCTTCTATCCTCATTCTCAACTGTCAACAATCCAAACGCAATATATTAACAGTTATGGTGCTTGATAGTCCACGAATGGAAACAAAGTTTATTGGTTTTCTGGAACCACCAATGAAAGATAGCCATTCAAGAGGATGGAGATATTAACAGTGTGATGAATAGCTTCCACGACAACCATAGTTAGATGAATTTCTCTATGAAAATTTGTTGTAGCTGAAGCATTAACACGCCAATTTAGGAAGATAAGAGTTAAAACAATATAAACCTGTGTGAACCAATGTGGATAAACATTTACCAGTGATCATTAAAAGAAGTTGCTATTGCAAGTTTGAAATTAGTTGCTGTTGCAAGCCCTTGGAACCTTTAAAATTTTAAGTTTGAAGCTCTCATGTAGGATTTATGATTCCGTGTTTCAAAATATCACAATAAAAGACATGGTGCAACCATAGATTTAAAATTCTACCACATACTGCTACAAAAAACACTTTGTTTTAGTCACCAATTTGCAGAATGGTTTCCGACCAAATGGATTTGAATTTAGAGAAATCAAAAGAGGGTTTTCTCAAGAACGGGTCAAAGAATAATAACCTCTTCCAGTTTATACACAAGTGTCATAGATCAAGATTTTTGGTATCATCTTTAGAGCCTATTTTTCATAATGCACGAATACTTTGTTTTAGTCATGGTTTTGCAGAGCGTTTTCTTGGAAGCTGGGGAATAATTCAGAGAAACTGAGAGAGGTTTATGCTCAAAAAATATAATATACAATATCCTCCTTCATTTTTTACATAGGTATATTTTTTTTTCAAGATATGGCCCACTGAAAATTGGCTGCATAGGCGCTGTGCAACCGCTACGCAGATCGTGCCCAAACCATCACACGCATGCTGGAGGGAAGCCACTTGTCAGGTTTTCAAGAGGCTGGCATGGACTACAAGTGGCAGCCATCTCACCTCCTCAATATCTCTCCACGTGCCATTTCCAAAAGCTCAAATTAGTGCAGCATTTTTTACACTAAAAAAAGCAGCTTTGGGGTTTTTGCTATTTTTCTCCATGATGATGTTGTTCGAACATATCTTTGCTTAGTATTTAGAAAAATTTTGTTTTATGAAGATAACATTACTTTGTTTTTTTATGCTTCTAAGCAAAAGCATGTTGAAAACAACAATTTTATGTTTTTGTTTGAGTTTTTGGACTAATATTTTGCTGGATCAAAGATGCAGCAAACTTAGACATAATTGCATCCTATGTATTGATTATATATTTGATGAATGAATAGAGAACATGTTGTTGATGGTTCAGAGTTGTGTTGGTGTTAATTTTCTGAAATTTATGCTTGTGTGATCAATTCATGGGGTAGTGGTTATGTATTGAGGGTTATCAATTCCATTGTACAAGGATTATTACAGTATGATGTATGGGATTTGTTTTGTGTATTGTTAAGTTATTCTATTTTCTCTTTGTGTTTTATGAGTATTTTGATTTCAGTTGATCTAGAATTCATTTTAGCTACTCCCTTTCAACTGTATTCACGTTTTAGTTACAAATGAAATGCAATATACTCATGCATGTTATCTTTCTGTTTAGTCTCTCTTTCTCCTATATAAACAAAATTGTCTTATTGTAGAGGAAGAATTTGTTTTGTTTTAGTTTATATCCTATATACTACAACCTGTCATTGTATCACAAGTCATGCTTACAAGCCGTTGCAATAGTTTTCGATTTAATTTCATAAGTAAATGAGTAATAGGATACATTTATCATATGTTATTACCTATCCAGCCATTCACACATCAACCAAATACCTTCAGAATTCCTTCATCAGAACTGGTTTCTACTATAAATTTATGCTTTAAAGTCTTTATATTTATGAGTGAGGGAGCCCCCTCCGGCTAGAAAAGACCAATTTCTAGCCCAAAACAGTTTTTGGTTACCTTTTTAGCCCTTTTCTCAACCTGAAGGGATTTTACAGAGTGATAACATATTGGCGTCGTTGCCGGGTACTGAATGGTTTCATCTTTCCTGGGAATCTTTTTCAAAAGTTTCAAATTTGGCTGTTGATGGTGAACAACAGTTAGACTTAGGAAGGCTGAACCGTTCACCTAGAGAATCCAATCAATGAGAACTCATATTTTCAAGTTCCACTGGTGTCTCCACATCTTCAAAATGAATTAAGCTGCAAGGTATGATCTCATGAATCGAGATCACATCCCAATATTTCCAAACCACATGCCTTGTGTAGATTGGTAGACTTATCTACCAAGGTTCAAAGATGATGACAGAGAGAATTAGGGGAATTTTGAGGTCTAAAATGGGCCTCCTAATTAAATTATAAAATAATAGTGGAAATAATAAAATAAGATTAGATTACATCATCAAATTTTAGAGGGAAAAAGGAAAATTTGTTTTTTTCAACTCGTATTTTCAACTTATCTCCCATTGGGTTTACTCAAATTTTGAGTAGAAACACTAGTTGGATGTATAATTTGATTCTTAATCCAAGGAGTACCCATGTTGCATACTTTCGATGGACTGTACTACATGAAAAATGAGAAATACATGAAAAACGTGATTGCAATCACATTGTTTCATGTATTTCTGATTTTTTGTGTAGTAGCGTCCATCAAAGGTATGCAACATGGGTACTCCTTGGATGAGGAATTAAATTTTGCATCCAATTAGTACTCCTGCTTGAAATTTGAGTAAAATATTAGGGAGATAAGTTAAAAATATGAGTTGAAAAAGTAGTTTTATTATTTTATTATTTTTTAATCTTTTTATTTTTTCACACCAAAAATGGTGAATCATCCCCCATGGTTTACATAATCATCTTGAATCCTATTGGTTCTTATAAAGTTTATTTTGGTTGTACATTTTTCTTAGGAGTGTTACAGATCCATTTGGGCACATCAAATCCCAACATCTAGATCAGTATTTTAGGGCTTATCAAACCATAATTTCAGTTGCTTCATGCCCTAAATAAATCACCCCTTTGAATGCCTCCTTCCCAGACAGTTTCATGACTTGAAGACATCCAGAAATAGCCTCTAGAGGGACCAGTGCAGATAAGCCCTTATGAAGGTGTGCTGCAGAGCAGTTAAGTCCACTACTAGGGTGCTCTGTAGAGCACTTAGGCTTCCTTTGCCTGGTGCTGGGCGAGAATGAGCGAAATTCACATAGGGTTTGGGGAAGATTCTTATCTTTTGGATTCATCTAGAAGTTTCCCTCACTTATCAACTCCTATGAGCTTGAAAATGGATAAGGAATGAGTTAAGGTGCATCCTATCCTCTCATCCCTTCCTCCATGGAACTAATTCTAAGTATGGAAGGCCATTCAATGCCACCATTAATGACAAAACCTCCTTCATTTTCCTATAAATTGACCACTCATCTAAGTGATCAGGGGCTGGAATATGTTGAATTGTAAGGATATAATGCTGCTATGATATTTGGCTTTGAAGCAAGTATTGTGATGCTACAAGTTTGTCATGCTTTTAATGTGATGTGGATGGGATCCAAGCTAGAGGAATGGCTTTGAATCAGACACCAATCATTGTAATTCCTTCTTCTATCTAATAAAGTGTTTGAACCTTTTTCCCATATGTTTGTATTGTTTTATAATGCTTATGTGTGAATTGTATCAGATTCCTTTCACTTATATTCAATAGATCGTATGCCTTGATCTATTTTTGTCTTTTGTTGTGTTTACAGGGTGCTTCTCAAGCGGATTAAGTATGGGAAGGAGCGACAGAATCGATACAAGGGAGATGAGAGGAAAGCGGAACTATAGGTAGGCCTTCTACCTTCTCATCTTATCTATTGCTTATAGGAAAAACTCTAAAACACTTTAAACTGTTGTTCTAGATACAACTACTTATCTAGGGAATTAGTATTTATCTGTAGATACTAAATTCTCCAAAACAAATTGGCGACTCCACTGGGGAAGTATCACCTTTCCTAGTAGCTTATTCACCTCCTAGGACATTCTTGTAGACCCTACTTGTGTTCATTGACTATATTTCAGCTATTTTTCATTGAATTTTGCTAAAAATTTGAGGTTAGATGACTCTCGAGTGGCCTCTTAGAAATCAGCGTACGCTTGGTCAGGGGATAGTGCTCTGTAGAGCACCCTTGAGTGAGAGACAGTGCTCTACAACGTAGTTAGGCCCTCTTTGACCTGTACTGATCAACCTTAGGTCAAATTCCCACCTTTGGAAAGTATTTTGGCCAACTTTTCTCTATTTGTTTGCTTGCTGATTGATCAATGAATGTCATGTCTCAGAAAATAAGTTTCTATCTCCTGATCTAGCCCAACTTTGATTTGATTGATTAATGTTTCTTAAATGTTTTCTTTGTCATTATCAGTCTATAGTCAAAGTTAGAATATAGTTTATTAATCTTCATTCGAAAAAAAGTGTCGTAAAGTCTTCTTTTCCTTCGAAACAGAACTGTTGTAAAAGTCTTCGTTTTTATGAAAGATTGATTGATTGTATGTGCATATTTCCTTTGTTCATATTCACATTAAGGAAATTGAAAAGAAAAAATTGCATTGCTCATATTGTAGTTTGTGAATGCTTGAAAGGAATAGCTAGGGAAATTGCATTAGTTGTGCTCTTTGCTTTTTGTCAAAGATCTTATTGCTCTATCCCTACTAGCTAAGGTTTTCATTGTTCAATTGAACAAGAATAATGCTTATCATATTAGTTGCATTTTAGGAATTGCAAACATATATCACATGGTGAACCTTGAAAGGCAAATTCTGAAGAAGATCAACTTAAAATTTATCTAAATTTACCTAATGGAGCATTGTCACTTAACAAAAAAAATTTAGAGGTTTAGGCTAGAGACGTGTTCCGGCGTCGTAAAACAAAGCAGTTGTTGCTAACTTGTCTGCAATACATCTCGAGTGTGATACCTCATTCCACATACGTGAGTATATCGTAGCTCGTCCACATACCTTTGGGTATATAGGGAGGTGTTGCAGTACGTAAAATATATGGGAATGCTCTCACTGTGCAGTTTTGCATTAGACAACGCTTATATGCATTGGGCCTCCACGTACTTTCAAGTATATATGGGAGGACAACACTAGGTTGCTATCCATCCTTAGGTAACCGAGTCGGTCACCTTGTACACTGTGATACACCAAACATAGCATTTGGGGAGATTGCCTGCCCATACTTCTTGGTTCGCTAGGAGGTATTCTGCAGTTCACAGTTGCTTGGTAAACCTTTTGCCTAGATTACCCCTCTTTTGTTTTGTTATGTTACTTTGATTAAAATAAAATTAATTGACCATGGATAACATCCTCCACGCTCACTTCTTATTTGGTCTTAGGTTGACACATATGGTGACAAATCCAGAGTCCACCGATCAAGGAATTCCTTTTGATGGGAATCCTAGTCTTTTTCTTTCTTTCGCAAATATTGGTGCTCCTTATATGGCTACATTTTCCCTTCAGGGATTTACCATTAGCTTGCCAGTATGGTTGTTTTCAACCTCCTTCGTTCAAAATGTCATGATTTCTCCGCAATCGAGTACTCTTCCAACTGGACAAAATCAACCTCCAGTTGATCCTAAAGTTGACCCTTTGCCTTCTACCTCAGTTGTTTCTTCCTCCCCTTCTTCCTCACCGCCTGGTTAAAGTATTGGTACTAGTAACTAGGTGGCTAAGAAGAAGAAGAAGAAGAAGAAAATTCAGCAGAGGGGCAACCAAGAAACCATTGCTTTGAATGTAACATCTGATGAGATACCGCCCATCAAGCCTCACAAAGTTTGATATCCATGCAAACTTTGTGTGGGAGACCATGTTCTTCGAAATTACCTTGATATTCCTCAGATCTTAGAAGAATGGTCTTCTCGTTCACATCATCCTGTGTCATCAACTTCTGGAGATCATGTTGGTGACACACCATCAACTAGTGGTAGTAAAGTTCATCGAAAGAAGGGCAAAGTTAAGTTTCCATGTAGGTTATGTGAAGGGAATTACCCCATTCACCTTTGTCCCTATATGGATGAAGCCAAAACAGTGTTGGATAACTGTCCTACTTCACCGCAACGACTTCCATCTAGTTACAGGAGAATCTCCCTTAATCCTTCACTAGCTAACGAATTGACTGACTCAATTCAACCGTTGGTCAAATGCACTCTCTCTGAAAGTGAATCCTATGAGTCTACACCCAACCCAAATCAATAGGTCGAGGTAACAGTTGACCTGATTTTACCTTCAGCTAATTGTACCTTTCCCGAAGAGAGTGAATATGACACCACTCAAGTTCTTTTTGTTTCTTCAGATTCTAATGAGCTTGGGGGCAGTCCTCCCATTCCATCAAGACAGGAGGAAAATCCTCCCGCTCTCGTAACTCAAGGGGTTAATTCTCCCATTCTTACGGTACCCCCTCCAAGTAGTCTGGTCACTTCCTTTGATTGGAATCGACTGGTAGGATTCCATCTTCCTTCTTATGTGCCTTTCCAAATCATAGTACAAGTTTGTAATATGATTGTATTTGGCACTATTATAGATGAAGGTGCATCAGTGAGTATCCTTTCCTCAACTACTTGGCAAGTGCTCGGTTCACTGTTGCTTGTGCTTGTTACCCAGAAATTGTTGGCTTTTAACTGAGGAACTAGTCAACCATTAGTGATCCTCCCTCAGTTACCTATTACTTTGGGAGGAAAAATCGTTTATCTAAATGTGATGGTATTCCCAGGCCCTTTAGATTACAATTTACTTCTTGGGCGCGGCTATGTTTATGACATGAGAGCTTTTGTTTCAACACTATTTCAAGTGATTTGTTTCCCGCATGAAGGCAGATTTGTCACCATTGACCAAATTTAATTTCTCGGTCCAAATATGGCTTCCAGTTAACCATCTTCCCTAAGTGGTCCTTTTGTACCAATGGTATCATCCCCACCACAGGTTAATTATGTGGCAACCCGTTCCATACCTACATCAACTGATGATCCATTCAGTGATGTTGTACATTATGTACTAGGGGCACTGGAACTAGATATATCCTTCCAAAGCATTGTTCTCCCATCAGATGAGAACCTCTTCGAAGTCATGACCTACTATCATGGGTTGTGAGAAAAAAAGTATGAGGATATTTCTTTTACTGTGTCAACCTCATTAAAAAATGAAACAGGCCCATGAGGATGGTTCTTTTAATGTGTCAACCTTGGTAAAAAATGAAACAACTACCATGAGGATACTTCCTTGTCTTGTGTCAACCTCGTTTAAAAAATGAAACCAAGGATGAGGATAGTTCGCTGTCTTGTGTCAACCTCATTAAAAAATGAAACCAAGGAATATGAGGATAGTTCCTGGTCTTGTGTCAACCTCGTTAAAAAATGAAACAAGGAGTATGAGGATAGTTATTTTATTGTGTCAACCTCATTAAAAATTGAAACAACTCCTATGAGGATAGTTCCTTGTCTTGTGTCAACCTCGTTAAAAAATGAAACAAAGGGTATGAGGATAGTTCTTGGTCTTGTGTTAATCTCGTTAAAAAATGAAACAAGGAATATGAGGATAGTTCCTTGTCTTGTGTCAAGCTCGTTAAAAAATGAAACAAGGAATCTGAGCAGAATTCCTTGTCTTGTGTCAAGCTCATTAAAAAATGAAACAAGGTCCCAAGTTCCAAGTCGAGTCTTTGATTAGATCTCGTAAAATCCTAGTCGAGTCTTTCACTTGATCTCGTAAAATAACCTTCATTCCATCCACCTGATAGCCATGAGTAGTCTACTTAGGTGAATGTAATGAATCTTGGGGGCATGCACCTAATGGTAAAGTTAATTTTCCCTATAGGTTATGTGAAGGGAATCACCCCATTCACCTTTGTCCCTATCTGGACGAAGCCAAAAAGATGTTGGATAACTGTCCTGCTTCACCATAGCGACTTCCATCTGGTTACAGGAGACTCTCCCTTTCATCATGCTGGGGGCATGTAAATCAATCTCAAGCATAGTTTTTCATTTTAAGCTTGCACAAAAATGAAATTGAATCCAAGCATAGTTTTTCGTTTCAAGCTTGTGTAAACATGAAACTGAATCCAAGCATAGTTCCCTATGGTTCAAGCTTGTGTAAAAATGAACCCATTTCCAATTTTAACCCTCGTGATTGCCATTCTATCAACCTCTTTCATTAGATAAGCCTTGGTTGTTTTAATCCCATTGCCACCATCCCTTTGGCCAAACATATGCTTTCACTTGGTTGTTTTATCCTTTTTTGAGGGACAGTTGCAATGAGTGGTCTTATTAGCCAACCTCGTCACATAAATCAACATGTTTTGAGAAGTTCCAACATCAACGGAACTAGTTTCTACCCTAGACACCACTCGTTCCTCAAAATGGAGTCCTCTTTAAGCTCTTTTCAGACTCTCTAAATATGAAAAGATTGCCGAGTGCTTGTCCTTTCTAGCTCGTTAATGGATTGGAAATGATATCTCTCTTGTATTATTTTATTCTTTTTCGGGCTTGAGATATTAATTTATGAAAAATAACTTGTGCATTTTTCTTTTTGTCCCTTTTCAAACTCTCTAAACGTGAAAAGGACCGAGTTATCTTTGTCATTAAACTCGTTAAAACATCAAATAGCGACAAACTTGTTCATCTAGACAAGACCGAGTTTCACCTTCGCTAGACTGGTTAAAACATAAAATAGCGATGGATTTGCCCAAAGGGTGAAATTATACAGCAAGAATATGTTATCCTCCTCAAGCTTGATAAAAATAAAGAGGCACTGGTTAGTAATGACTAGGGAAAATGGGAAAAGGGGAAAACCACTTTATGGTAGCAGGTCACTCTTGAACATGACACTTTCACTCCATCACCGTGACTATTTGGGTTGTGTTATTAGCTTGATGGTTATCACACCATTGTTCTATCATACCATCCATCACTTTGTTTTGGGTCAATGCTACCAATTCACTTTAGTGTCGCCAACATGTTCAAGAGAAGTCATTCAGTCAAAATTCATCTTTTGCAATACCATAAACTTTCATTTTCATGACCGACATTCCTGAATCTTGTGTCATCAGTCAAATTCCATCTCTAAAATCACTACACTTGTTTCGTGTCATTGATATGGGATACATCAAGACCCTCTTGCAATGAGTCACTTCTTGTCGACATCAACACATTATCCAAGAAGTTGACTTAGAAACACCCATTCAGTACCTTGAGGCTTTCATACATCAATGACAGTTTTCTCGCTTCCGGCGATAGGCATACATCAATGGCCTTTGACTGAAAGAATTTGTATGGTGTTTGACATCAAATCATCCATTCACACCATGGAGAATGTACTAAAGTACCTTGAGGATCATTATCATTATCAGTGATTTCTCTCGCATCTGTTAACAACTTACATCATTGGTTGGCAATCAGATGGTGTCTTCTCATGTTCGGCTTCAGATCACATATTCACATGGATAGACTCGTACTTGAGTGAACGGTTAAACGAGATTGAAGACCTCGGATCTAGTTTCATCCATCCAGGCTGCGATTTCAGGAGCACTAAATCATATGTACAATGGCTTTACATTGATGGTCATTCCGATCATGGGTCTATATCTGTAGATGACTATTTATGTACATGTAATGAAAGTTTATAAGTTGAGCATGGGTATGCCTTCCCTCAAAAATTCATGGAAAATCAAATATCATGATATGTGTATTGTAATTGATGTAGGTCACCTTCCACTTTGATACCTCCTCATGACATCGTAAAGCATTTCATTCGACATTGGCATTTTTCCGACTTCATGCTTTAGAGGGCAACTGTTAGAGATCCATTTGGGCACATCAAATCCCAACATCTAGATCAGTGTTTTAGGGCTCATCAAACCCTAATTTTAGTTGCTTCATTCCCTAAACAATTCACCCCTTTGAATGCCTCCTTCCCAGATAGTTTTATCACTTGAAGACATCTAGAAATAGCCTCTAGAGGGACCAGCACAGGTAAGCCCTTATGAAGGTGTGTTGCAGAGTAGTTAAGTCCACTGCTAGGGTGCTCTGCAAAGCAGTTAGGCTTCCTTTCACCTGCGCTGGGTGAGAATGAGCGAAATTCACATAGGGTTTGGGGTATATTCTTATCTTTTGGAGTCATCTAGAAGTTTCCCTCACTTATCAACTCCTATGAGCTCGAAAATGGATGAGGAATGAGTTAAGGTGCATCCTATCCTCTCATACCTTCCTCTATGGAACTAATTCTAAGTATGGAAGGCCATTCAATGCCACCATTAATGATAAAACCTCCTTCATCTTCCTATAAATTGATCACTCATCTAAGTGATCAGGGGCTGGATTATGTTGAATTGTAAGGAGATAATGCTACTATGAGATTTGGCTTTGAAGCAAGTATTGTGATGCTACAAGTTTTTCATTCTTTTGATGTGATGTGGATGGGATCCAAGCTAGAGGAATGGCTTTGAATTAGACACCAATGGTTGTAATTACTTCTTCTATCTAATAAAGTGTTTGAACGTTTTTCCCATATGTTTGTATTCTTTTATAATGCTTATGTGTGTGAATTGTATCTGATTATTTTCACTTATATTCAATAGATCATATGCTTTGATCGATTTTTGTCTTTTGTTGTGTTTATAGGGTACTTCTCAAGCGGATTAAGTATAGGAAGGAGTGACAGAATCGATACAAGGGATACGAGAGGAAAGCAGAACTACATGTAGGCCTTCTATTTTCTCATCTTATCTATTGCTTATAGGAAAAGTCTAAAACACTTTAAACTGTTGTTCTAGATACAACTACTTATCTAAGGAATTAGTATTTATCTGTAGATACTAAATTCTCCAAAACAAGGAGGCCCATTTTAGACCTCAAAATTCCTCTAATGGATACTTCTCTACATTTGGTTAAATTTCATATGCATGCACGCAAGTTGAAGGTTCAATTTCATGAAGATGTTCATGGCTAATCTGGAAGGAAAAGAACGGTCTTGGTATGAAGGTTGTCCATCTGGTAGCTTGTATTCACTTAAGGATTGTCATTGAGTATTTTTTGAGAAATACAAAGAATCTCATCCTCTTTTGTCATTGGTTGAGAATTTTTGCGACCATGTTGAGAATTTCATTCAAAATCTGGAATTATTTTATGGCGATGAAGAGTTCATGGATGAAGAGATTATGGAATCTTTGCATGAGAACCCTTTTCATCACCAAGAAGATATGATAACTTCTATCTTGCCCAAAAATGAAGTAGACCAACTTTCTGATGCAGACAGTTATAATTCAGCTTCTGAGTTTGATGAAATTTGCAGAAATCTTGTAAGTCCTTTTATGATCAAAAGTATGAGAATTATTTTAAACAATAGAAGGAAATGGTAAATGATGAGAATAATGTCCATGATATTCAAGTTGATTCTCAGCCAGTTTGTCCTCATGGTATTGACAGATATATTCAGTAGATTTCAAATGATCAAGAAAAGGAAATAGGTAGTCTTGGTTCATTCATTTTTTGGGTCAATGGTTGAAGAAAAGCAGATTATAAATCCTTTTAAAATTATTATTCTCAACAACATGAGAATGCATCCCAAGACAATTAGATTGAAAAGGTATGTGACATAGAATTACATCTTACTGTGCCAGTTATTGAAGAGTGCATTAAAGTTAATCTTTTTCAAATATATAATGAATATTCTACTTTAGAAACTCTCAATTCAGACTCACATGAAATATTACTCATGAATCCATTTTCTCAAGGAGATATGCATGTAGCTTCAGATTTTGAGGATACTAGGCTTCAAAGCAGTGAAAAAGAAAGGGTTGATATAGAGCCTATTCAAAATGAAGATTTTATTGAGGAAAATATGCATCTTGAAGTAACAAACACATAATATTTTGGAGATCAAGATCATATTTTTGCTGAAGCACATGAAAGGTTGACTCTTGACACCCATTATTCATAATGTAGCTATTCCATTTGCAGTATTTCAAGAAAGTTCAAAGTTTTTTCTTGAGGAGGAGAAGAGTGAGAAACATGCCATTATTTCACTTAGAACTAATTATGAGTTTTATGGTGAAAAAGAAAACTTGGATCAAACCATAGGTGTAAGTGAAGAATGCCTTTTCCTTCTTGCTAATCAACAAGATATATTCATTCATGCTTTCAAGGACCCTTTTTCAAACATGTTGGAAGCAGTTGTAAAGGTGGATTTGGGGTTATTTGTGAAAATATGTGTTTCATTTTAGTTATCATATTGAACATTCATCATCTAAATACAAGCTTCAATTAGATGGTCATTTGTTTGATTGGATGTATTGGAAGGATCATTTCACATGATTGTATGGCTATCTTCAACAAATGTAGACAATTATCATTAGAGTTTGAAGCCCGAGGAGAAGTCTCTAAGACTTTGGTGATGTACTATCAAATTTTTTGTTTCCTTTAATTTTTTTAGCCATGTAAGTCATTCAACTAGTCAATTTTCAGTCAGTGAGTTAGTTTGTAGTTAGTTGGTTAATTTTTCAATTTTCATGTTAGACTCCATCACCTAATGGTTTAGGCCACTAGTTTGCAATTTTTTTCTTGGCACCTCATAGGGAGGCTACCATCCCCAATGGAGCCAATGTTAGGGTCAATACGTTTTCATTTTTCAAATGTCTCCAAATGACTAAATGGTTAGTTTTAATAAATTCAAACTTCATCTCATAGATGCTGTCATAAATTGGAATGTCACTATCCAAAATGTCACCATGGGTGTGGTCATCAAGAGGTTTGGTAGAAAACATGAGGTTGTTTTGAGTTATTGATTTTTTTTTCAAAGTCTGAGATAGCCAAGTCATGAGTGTACATAGTGGGTTTGTCATGAGATTTACATGAGATAACTGAAAATATCACTATTCCAAAGCAAGATGTGCTCTAAGGAATTACAAAAGAATTTTGCCTGGATATTTTGTGCTTGTAAGCTGATGTTTATTGCTTACTGTGAGGGCTATGAATTGGTATGGTTCCTTTTATGACATGATAGAGGCAGAGAATATAGGGAATTTTGTTCCTAGTATCAAAGCAGTCAAGGAAGGGGTACAAGTATATTGAAGGTTCTACTCTGAAGAAAAAGAAAAATTTGAAAGTGTTTTGGCAATTGTTTTTTCTAGAATTCTTGCCCTATCATATATTTTTATGTTTGATATGCTCACTATGCTTGGAAATATATGCTTCAAAATGATATTTTCAACTTGGCATCAATTATTACATACCACATGAAAGCATGGGGAATCTGCTGACATAAGAAAATTGGTCAACATATAAACTTATTCAAGCATGCACCGAGAGGATTTGCAAGTTGAAGGAGTAACAACTTGATTAGGACTCATATCACAACTAGAATTGTTCCTGATGCACTTCCACACCCTAGTTATGTTATTCTATCCTCATTCTCAACTGTTAACAATCCAAATGAAATATATTGACAATTACGGTGCTCGATAGTCCAAGGATGGAAACAAAGTTTATTGGTTTTATGTAACCACCAATGGAAGATGGCCATGCAAGAGGATGGAGACATTACCAGTGTGATGAATAGCTTCCATGCAAACCATAGTTAGATGAATTTCACTATGAAAACTGACTGTACCTAAAGCATTAATATGCCAATTCAGGAAGAGAAGAGTTAAAACAATATAAACCTGTGTGAACCAATGTTGATAAACATTTACCAGTGATCATTAAAAGAAGTTGGTATTGTGAGTTTGAAATTAGTTGTTGTTGCAAGCTTTGGGAACCTTTAGAAATTTAAGTCTCAAGCTCTCATGTAAAAGTTTTGATTTTGTGTTTCAAAATATCGCAAGAAAATACATGGTGCAACCACAGATTTACAATTCTATCACATACTTCTGCAAAAAACACTTTGTTTCAGTCACCATTTTACAGAACGGTTTCTGACCAAATGGAGCCAAATTTAGAGAAATTGAAAGACGTTTTTCTCAAGAATGAGTCAAATAATAACAACCTCTTCCATTTTACACACAGGTGTCACATATCAGGAGATTGGATTGCATATTCAAAGCCTATTTTTCAGACTACACAAATACTCTATTTTAGTCATGGTTTTGTAGAGCGTTTTCTGGGAAGCCAAGGAAGAATTCAGGGAAACTTAGAGAGGATCATCTTCAAAAAAATATAATATAAAATAACCTCCTTAATTATTTACATAGGTATTTTTTTGGGAGATATGGCCTGTTGAAAATTTGTTGCGCAGGCGTTGTTAAACTGCTATACAGACCATGCCCAGACCATCACATGCATGCTAGAGGGAAGCCACCTGTCAGGTTTTGAAGAGGCTGACATGGAGTACGTGTGATAGCTAGCTCACACCCTCAGTAGCTCTCCACATGCCATTTCCCAAAGCTTGAAGTTTTGCATCCTTTTGTACACTTAGAAAATCAGCTTTGGGTTTTTTGCTATTTTTCTCCATGATGATCTTGTTCGGACATATAATTGCTTAGTATTTAGAAAAAAATTATTTTATGAAGATAACAATACTTTAATATTTTCTAATTTTAAGCAAAATTACGTTGAAAACAACAATTTTCTATTCTAGTTTTAGTTTTTGGACCGATCCGTTGCTGGATCAAAGATCCAGGGAACTTACACATAATTGCATCCTATGCATTCATTATATATTTAATGAATGATTAGAGAACATGTTGTTGATAGTTCAAAGTTGTTTTGGTGTTAATTTTATGAAATTTATGCTTGTGTGATCAATTCATGGTGCAATGGTTATGTATTGAGGGTTATCAATTCCACTGTACAAGGATTCTTACGGTATGATGTATGGGATTTGTTCTGTGTACTATTTAGTTATTCTATTTTCTCTATGTGTTTTATGAGTATTTTTATTTTAGTTGATCTAGAATTCAGTTTAGCTTCTCTCTTTCAACTGTCTTCACATTTTAGTTACAAATTAAATGTGATATACTCATGCATGTTATCTTTCTGTTTAGTCTCTCTTTCTCCTATATAAACAAGATTGTCTTATTGTAGAGGAAGAATTTGTTTTGTTTTAGTTTATCTCCTATACACTACAACCTGTCATTGTATCCAAAGTCATGCTTACAAACCCTTATAATGGTTGTCAGTTTACTTGCATAAGTAAATGAGTAAAAGGATAAATTGATCATGTGTTATTACCTATCCATCTATTCACTTTTCAATCAAATACCTTCAGAATTCCTTCATCAAAACTAGTCTTTGCTATAAATTTATGCTTTAAAGTCTTTATATTTTTGAGTGAGGGAGCCCCTCTAGCTAGAAAACACCAATTTCTAGCCCAAAACGGTTTGTGGTTACGTTTGTGGCCCTTTTCTCAGCCTCAAGGGATTTTACGAAGTGATAACATTGTAGATGAATCATCATCGGTGTTATCCTTCTCAATAAGCACCAAGAAAGATCGAAGATTATTATTAGCAAATGGGCATGCTAAGTAAGATGCTTCCAACAAGTCATAGATTCGATCATGAAATATAAAATAATCCTTTTGAAAACTTGAAATTATAGAAAAGATGAACTTTCAATCAGTCATTTACTCGAATTATAAGGAGAATCGACAAGATCAACCTATGTAGGACAACTATCATCAAATGTGATAATGAAAAAATGATCCATTGAATGATAGTTGTTAGGACCAATTTTAAGACTTGTTGTGGAGGTAAATCCCCTCTGCGGACAGAGGCGATCCCACTAGCCTAAATGGGGTCTAGCAACAATCAAACAACGCTAACACGCAAGTTCCTAATTGCAAATTAGAGACCGGTGATGAGGGCCTACCTCTAATCCAACACTAGTACTTGTAGAAGAGTCGTCGCTCCCATTCTTTCACTCCGGCTGGTCACAATCCCCAAGATCCTCGTGAACGGACACCTAAAAATGTAAAGAACGACACGGATACAAGCATAAAATCCAAGAGATGCAACTATATATCAGTCAGAAAGGATATAACTCAAACATCATTATAAAGAAAATAAGAGTGGAACCATAATGATAGTCGTCTATTATTATTGATAAACAAAGAAGAATACAACCATAGTTCTGACGTCAAATCCTCCTTTGGCTGGGTGATCAGCAACACGTGCCTTGCAAAGCTTGTTGGGAATGGGAAACAAGCCTCTCTCTCCTTGGTTACTTGGACAAGGATCTCCTCATTAAAGATATAGCCTTATGGGGATGAAGAAGGCCTCTTGTAGCATGAGCTTAGCAATTCTCAGACTTTGGGACTTAGAATTTGGAGCTTGCAGAGTAGAATTACTAACTAGCTTGTCAAAGGCAAAAGGACAAGCTTATATAGAGAGAGGAGAAGGAGTTAGGATCATCCACAAGATTCATGGGATTGGTCTTATCATTAAGAAGCTTCCATGA
>APFE031395507.1:0-32044 GCA_000404065.3 Pinus taeda
TTTAAGAGAAAATTCTAAGGTTCAAGCAGTGGAACATCACATCGAGCATCAACAACAAGTTCTCCAACTCTTAAAGGATAACTTTGTGTTGGCGCATAATACAATGAAACAACAGGCAGATCAACATCGTAATGAAAGAAGTTTTGATATAGGTGATTGGTTATTCCTACAGCTACAACCATATAAACAAATGTCCCTCAAGCAAGTTAAGAAGGATAACAAATTTTCACCAAAGTATTATGGTCCATACAAGGTATTGCAAAAGATTGGTTCTATGGCATACAAATTGGAGCTTCCTACATCTTCTCGATTGCACCCAGTTTTCCATGTTTCATGTTTAAAGAAGGTTATAAGCAACAAGCTCCCAGTTCAAACATTATTTCTAGAACTTGACGAGGAATGAAAAATTATATTGGAACCGGAAGCAGTCATAGAAAAAAGAACTCGAAAACTATGAAATCGATCCATTTCAGAGTATCTCATCAAGTGGAAGAACTTATCCACTGAAGATTCCACATGGGAGGATGAGAATTTTATACAGAAGCATCCAGAACTACTCAAGCATTGAATACAACACTCTTTTGAAGGAGAGGGGCATGTTAGGTCCCTATAATACTAGTGATGCCCCCATTAATATTGTAGTTGTATCCCTTATTAATATTGTTGTGCCCTATTGTCCCATATTGTTATTAATGTGCCCCATAAGAATCCCTCTATTTTATTTTTGTGCCTTTATATATTATTATTGTTAGTTCTGATTTGTTATATTGGGGACCCCTTAGACTCTATATAAGAAAGGAGGTTTTTCAATTGAATCATCCAAGAATTGTTCATTTATGTAATGTAAAGGAGGTTTCCCCCTCAAAGAGGTTGAATTCTAAGGTGTTGATCTATCTTTTCTATCTTTTTGTGAGCTAGTTTCATAACACACTTATCTTCATCTGAAATTTTAGTATCAACAAACATTAACTAACTTACCATTCTATTAAATGCATTCAGATTCTCTATCACTAAGTCTCCATCTTTCATTCTTAGGTTATACAACTTTTTTCCATAGAAGCAATTTATTCATCAGAGACATAGATTGGTACAAAGTCCCTAACTTGTCCCACAAAGCCTTCATCATACCTTCCCCTAATACATCCAACAATACTGAATCTGAGACACACAATCGTATTGTGCTCTTTGCCTTCTGATCCAACTTCCATTCTTCATCAAACACTCCTGTTGGTTTAGTACTCAGATCTACTACGATCCACTAATATTTATCCACCAACAAATCCTCCATCTTGGGTTTCCATAACTCAAAACTCTAACCATTAAATTTCTCGATCTCTATCTTTCAACTGCTCACCATCTTCTTTCAACACCAGAATCAATCATGTAGATCTCCCACTAAACAGGGTCTACCATAGGCCTAAGCAAAACCCCTAAGCAACAAAGGTGTCCCCTTGAAGACGAAACAACTTTGATACCAAATGTAGGTTTGAACCCCATACAAGAATTACCTGCATATGAATTCTAAAAACATAAAATAAACAAATATGAGAGCATAACACATAAAACGAATATACACAGAGATTTTCCCTTAGATCCCAAAACCAAGACTACTAGATTGATATTTCATTATGTTCCTTTCAATGTTATAATACATATCTATACATGCTGAAGCATCCAATACCATGGACTAAAAACCATCGCGCCCAAAACCATGTGCGAAAACCATGCACAAAACTATGCACAAAACCATGGGTCTAATTATTTTTTCCCCGGGGCACTACCATGGACCCCGTAGAGGTGGGCTATCCGCCGCCCTCAAACCTATCATATAGGGGGGTATATCACCCTCCCGTGACCCCCTCGCTATGCATCGGCGCAACAAAGGGGAAACTCCACCCCCCCTCTAACCCCTCAATCACACTAGGCACCATAGTTATGGAAATAATAACACAACCCAACAAGTCTAGTCCCTGGTCGATGCCGGACATCAAGCTCACTAAGTCCACAACTTTCCATCCCCAAACTGATGGTCAGATAGAGGTTGAAAATAGGATGATCGTATACATTCTATGCATGTGCAACTCAAAACATCCATGCAAATGGGATGAGAGCCTTCCTTATGTCCAACATAGTTATAACCAAGCTCTCCACAACTTGATTGAACACAACCCTTTTTAGGTGGGCTTGGGATTCCAACCACTATGTCACATTGATGTGGCACCATTTGCAGCTACTCATGCAGATTCGGCTCATGTCCATTTGGAAACTTATAAGGCAAATAAATTCATTGAGCACATCCAACATATTTTCCAGCAGGTCCATGACATTTTGGAGAAATCAAATGCCAAGTACAAGCAATGACATGATCAACATCGAGTGCCACACAAATTTTAGGTGGGCGAAAAATTATAGTTGCATTTACAGAAGGAACGCCTTACCGGAGCCTATCAAAAATTTAAACCACTTTGATATGGTCCTTACACCATACCAAGGCCGTGGGAGACAATGCATTTGAGCTCAACATTCCCTCATTCCTTGGCCTGCACCGAGTGTTCACTATAGACTGCCTTCGACCATACTTCCAACCATTGCTAGACACATTAGACATTAAATCATGCCTACAGTGTTAAATCTAGATTGCATGGGACAAGCCACAACTGATCATATCATGGACATGTAGATCAAGAACACCGGACAACAAAGGATAAAACTATATCGAGTTGCCAAAGCAAGCCAACTCCTTCGCCAAGGCAAGTGGCTTACCATGGACCAAGTTCAACAAAAGTTTCCTCATCTCATGGAGGAACTCAACGCAATGAGGATAATTGCTTCCTAAGGGTGGAGGAATGATTCAGGTGGATATTGGTGGCCACCAGCCTATTCTACTTGGACCCCCACCATTGCTTCTTTCAGTTTTCCAATTTCCTTATTTGTAACACAAATTACTATTTTTTGTAGTTTTTAGGGTCCAGAAATCTCGGAGACTTTTTGAGGCTCTAAACTGAGTGCTTTGGGAAAAATGTTGGTCACACAAAAGTTGTAGTCCTCAGATAGATATTTTTAACGAGGTATTATGTAAGTCAAACAGAGATCGCATGCCAAAGTTACAACCCTTGGAAGTTAATGTACCAAAACACCCAAACAGGGCCCATAGTTTGGTGCTTCATCTCTTAGGGTAAGGTTTTTGGATGTTTAAGGTTTTCCATTGTTTCTCAACAATAAATAGGCCTTATAGCCTCATTGTAACATAGTTCAGAGGCATGTAGCCACCACATTTCTTCTCAGAGATAAGCTACCATTGCCTGAGCTAATCTTATTTCCATTCTATTTGTAAGAATATTTCAATATTTGATATTAATGAAATGAAGTGTTATTTTTAATTTGTTGCGTTCCTATTAGTATTTATGGTTATATCTATAATTTGTTGCGTTCCTATTTAAATTCAGATCAGTGGTATTAGAGCGGTCTACTCTTTCTTTGTTTTTCTTTGCATGTCCCCAATGAGGTCGGGATATAAGGAGTTAGGGCTCGACCTGGTTGAATCTTTGTAAGATCAGCCTTGCAAACCCTGATGACTGCCCATGGGGGAAGAAAACAAAGATGAGGGGGAAGGACATCTGACCAAAATGTTTCCTAAGGAGGCCCTCAAGAAACAAAGGAATGCGATGATGGATAACTTTGCCCAGATCCTTCAACAATTGCCCACCGGTAATGCATCCGCATCTAGCAGTCACTCTTGACGCTCCACTCCTTTTAAGGTACAAGTAAACTTTGAAATTCCCATATTTGAGGGCCAAATAGATGCAGACATCATAGATAAATGGTTAAATCTGCTAGAAGGATATTTTTCTATTCATGATTTTTCTAGTCAAGAAAAGATTACTTTTTCTCTTCTCAAATCCGCCCCCCACGTCAAGGACTGGTGGGAAACCTACTGTGGGTAAAAGGATAAAAGTACAACCTCACTTTTTTCAGTTGCACCCAATTGGAATTCATTCTGGGATGCCATCAAGGAGCACTACTACCCCATAGGGAGTTATGAGGATAAATACATAAAGTGGACAACGTTGTGGCAAGGAAGGTACCAAGATGTGTTAGAGTTTACCAATGTTTTTCATACCCTTCAGACAAAGTTGGGTATCAAGGGTTTTGAGAAACATTTGGTACTGAAGTACCATGGCTACCTTCATAGGTACATCCAAGATGAGATGGAGTTCCTCGACAGCTCCTCGCTTGGCACAACATATCGATACACTGTCAAGATTGAGTAGAAGTTCAAATAGAAGATGCAAGACTTTGGATATGTGAATCTGAAGCAAGGGAAATGTGCCCCAAAACTGCAGAACAAAGGATGAAGATGAGTCAAGGTGGCCCTGGGAAACCCACCGAATCCACAAGCAAAGAACAACACTGCGAAGCCAAAGAAGGACACGGGAAAGTGGTGTGAGTTCCATAAGAGCTGCACTCACAACACAAGTGAGTGTTGGGCCAAGAAATCACTGGTGGCTGAGCTAAATGCTTTAGAATCAGATGCATGTTTTGACTTTGAGTCAGAATCCATCAAGGGAATGACAAATGGAAGCGTATTATCGATGTAGATCCCAATGCCACCCATCATGAAGATCTAGAAGGAGGAAACTGAAGATCTAGGGGAGGAGGAGTGCCTCTTCCACTCCCAAATATGGGTAAAGGGTTGTCCTCTACAGTTCATTGTTGATACTGGGAGCCAAAAGAACCTCATCTTAGTAGAGGTCGTGAAGCGGCTAGGCTTACCGACCACAACACACCCACATTCGTACACCATTGGGTGGCTTCACCAAGGATGGGATCTTCGCGTGGGCCAATAGTGTCGCCTTACATACATCATCAAGCCCTTCATGGATGAGGTATTATGCAACGTTTCTCCCCATGAAGTTTGTGATGTAATATTACGACAACCATACTTGTGGAAGTGACATGTTGTGTATGAGTCAATGCCTCGCGTTGTTATTGTTACTTTGGGAAATAAATTGTACAAGATACTAGAGGTAGCACTACCTACCACCATCTTTTTGGTTACTACAAAACAATGTAGCAAGCTCATTTCCAAAACTGGGAAATTTGTTTTCCTGATGATAGGCCCTGAGGTGAATAAGAAGACAATGGCCACAACCTCCAGACAGGGCCCCTCCACATGACAACAATAGATGGAGAAGGTCATGGAGGAGTGCGAGGACATCTTCACCTCCCCCACATGGGTGCCTCTGCACTGTCAGGTCAAACACTCCATTAATCTGACCCTAGGTGTGTCGTTGCCCAATGGACCAATCTATCGAGGATCCGTTCTAGAGAACAACAAAATCAAGAGGTAGATTCAGGAGCTGTTGCAGAAAGGTCACATCTGGTCGAGTTTATCACCCTGTGGGAGCCCGATCGTGTTGGTCTAGAAGAAGGGTAGGACTTGGAGACTTTGTTTTGATTATGGGGCACTGAACAATATCATTGTCTAGAATAGGTACTCAATCCCATGAATTGATGACCTTTTGGACCAACTCAAGGGGGAAAATATTTCAGTAAGATCGACTTGAAGTTCGGATATCGCAAGGTATAAATTGAACACTCCGATGTGTGGAAGAATGCCTTCAAAGCCAAGGAGGGCCCTTTTGAATGCTTGGTTATGCCTTTCGGGTTGACGAATGCTCTTGCAACCTTCATGACGCTGATGGATGACATCCTACAACCATTCACCAACTCATTCATAGTGGTATACTTCGATGACATCTTGATCATCAACCAGTGTTGGGAAGAGCACCTCCACCACATCCGACAGGTTCTTTAAACACTGTGAAAATACAAGTTGTGTGCCAGTTTGGAGAAATTCACTTTTGGCATGACCCAGGTTTAGTATCTTGGATACATTATTGATGATTGGGGGGTTCATGTGGATCCAACCAAGATTCAAGTCATTCGAGATTGGCCAGCCTGAACCACTCTGACAAAGCTCCATAGGTTTCTTAGGACTTTCCAATTTCTACTGCAGGTGCTTGTTGGGATTCTCTCATATCACTTGTCTCTTGAGTCAAGTCACCAAGGGAGGAGAAAAAGAAAAATTATTTTTGTCTAAATCTCAATAGAATACATTCACAGTGTTGAAACATTGCCTCTTCTCTGCACTAGTACTCACTTTACTAGACTTGCAACAACCATTTGAGATTGAGACAAGTGCCTCTGACTATGGTATTGAGGCATTCCTTACTCAACAGGGGAATCCAATGGCATATCACAATGAGATACTTTCAAACATAGTCCGGAAGTATCCCACTTATGACAAAGATATGTATTCCATTATGCCACCCTGCCGACAATCTAGGCATTACATTTTGGGGAAGGAAATGGTCATCTACATAGACCACCGACCCATGCAGTGCATACAGACGCAAGGGAAGTTGCAGAATGATCACCATCATAAGTGGTCCACATACCTGCAACAGTTCGATTTGAATACCAAGTGTAAGAAGGGAAACCCTAATAATGTTGTAGACTACCTCAGACGACCACCAATCATGGCATTAACCACAGTGCTCAACTCTTGTGGGCACGAGACTTTTGATTGACCACTTCTCTACAAAAGCGACCCAGAATTCGGCCACACATACCAAACACTCTTGGAGGGTCAACAAGTTCTAGATTTTCATCTCCAAGATGCCATGCTATGCCACCTGGGACACATTTGTGTTCCTTCAAGTGAGCGAGCCAAGATGATTTGAAAAACGAACTATAGTTAGGCTATTGGGCATTTCGGGGTCGAGAAAACGGTGGAAATAATACAGAATTAATTCTATTGGCCGAATCTTTGACAAGATGTCGGGAAGTACATCGGATCCAACACTACCAATCCCATTTCCAAACCAACCATTAAGAAGCAATGCATCTATACTCCATTGCCTACCCCTAGTCGACCTTGGGAATCCATCTCCATGGATTACATGTAGGGCCTTCCTTCTACTAAGCATGGCAACGACTTTGCTTTTGTGGCCGTCGACAGATTCTTGAAGATGGAAATTATGGCGTCTTGCAAGAAGAATATCACAGAAGAAGCCACTACTCAACTCTTCTTTGAACGTGTGTGGGTACACTTTGGGATCCAAAATGCTATCATCTCAGATCAGGACAATAGGTTCCTCAATACATTTTGGTCTAGCCTCTGGTCGATGTTGGACACCAAGCTCACTAAGTCCACAACTTTCCATCCCCAAATTGATGGCTAGACAAAGGTTGTCAATAGGATGATCGTACACATTATGCACATGTACAACTCAAAACATCCACACACATGGGATGAGAGGCTCCCCTATGTCTAGCACAGCTATAATCGGGCTCTCCATAACTCGATTGGCCAGAACCCTTTTCAGGTGGGCTTGGGATTCCAGCCACTATGTCCCATTGATGTGGCCATACCATTTGCAGCTACGCAGGCAGATTTAGCTCATGTCCAGTCAAAAACTGATAAGGCAAACAACCTCATTAAGCACATCTGTTGGCTTGTTGGGGCCTCACCCAGGTTCAGAAGTGTTTTAGCCAAACAATTTCCGCACTACCGACCCTTTCGACAATAATCCATGGGGCGCAGACTAAAATCTCACCCGAGGTAGTAGGGGAGGGTGCTCAAACCAGGTTTCCGCACCCTAGGGATGTCTTGATGGGGACTGGAAGGGTCACGAATCGATCTGCGCACTTGTGCTACTCTGATCAGTTGTCTAGCCTTCACGTACCTCGGCAATGAGGCACTTCTTAGATTGTTATCAGTAATTTATTTTATTGTAGATCAGATCTAATTCTTAAGGTATTGAATCAAGCATTTAACAGTTATAACTAGAGCGTGCCATCAAAATTTTTTAAATACAAGCATAAAATCATAGATCATAACAGATGCATAAGCCAAAATATAAACATATCCGCAATATTTTAGAATCAACTTATCTTTATTAATTTCTTTGCTTCAGTACAATCCACTTCCTACCCTGCACACGTAGCTGTAGGGATCTGTACACACATCTGCAGACCCTATCAAGCCTCCACACACACAGTTACGGAGCCTCCATCTAACTACTAACACCCACGACTCGGACTTACAGACTTAGAGCGAATATTGCTTTCACAAACCCATAATACATCAGATATTCCCAAAAAGCTACCTTCTACCCTTAGAGCCTTGCTCTATTTATAAATTCCCATGGTCCATGGACCATGGGCAGGATGACTCACTTTTTATTATTTTACATTATTTTCGGGCGGACAACCCTTTGACTCGAACTATTACAAGTCGCGTTTCGCACACTTCGTGGAACTTTTACAATATCATTACCCTAAATTATGGGCTTTAAGCCCCAAAACCATTACGCGGAGCCTTTGCTACCCAACAAGCCCCCAACATAATCATCGTGACTCACCCCGAGTCACTCGTCGATGCAGTGATACGTGGTGCCAAGGCTTCGCGGTCCACCATCCCTGTGAGTGACGCATTATGTTCTGCTGCTCCCTCCTTGACTCCTGCAACTCTTCTTCAAGCTCCTGCCCCATTGCCTCTATTACTTCACGCAACCAATGATGCTTATTTTTCTCTGCTTGGTTAACACAGAGCACCCCCTCATAGGATTTTAGCTCAAGCTGGGGTGCCACATGCGGGAACTCTTCATGTCAAAGCAACAAGTCTCCAATTTCTGGTCTACTATACGCACTGTCTATTGTAGCTTGTGTTGCATTTTGCAAGAAAGATGTTGCTGTCCGCGAGATCCCAATATTCATGGTGCACAAGAGACATACTGTTAACTAAAATTCCACCATTTGTCTCATGATTCATCATTTTTCCCTTATCTTTCATGGGTCACCTGCCACCTTGTGGCTTAGCCAGTGGCATCTGGACTAGTTTTGCTTCATGTTTGAGAATTCAAGTACATCTCCTATCATTAATGCTGAACTCGGCACCACGTCCGCGACTGTTGACATCACACTATATTGAAGGTCTTGTATTTCTATTGGCCATATTACAACTCCCGAGCTTACTCCTGTAGCGTCAACGATCAATAGTTCCATACTGGTGGGAAGGCACAATAGCTTACTTTTCTTGATACCATAGATCATTCGGCTGATGCCCCCCTTCGATTTATAGACATGTTGAAATTCAAATTCAGTCTTTCCCTCCTTTTTTGGCACTCTAACGTTAAATATACGGTATATTGTTCTGAATCCAGCTTGTACTTCGTATCTTAATTGCTCGCCGCCCACTCCTTTTCGCTGTAACTTAGACATCCTGTCATGAACAGTGACAACAACGGTCACTCCGTGTTTATCCACCCAGCAGTGCAGCCCCTTCTACACAACCACGACCCTTGTGACATATGCAGCTTCTTAACAGTCCGTTTTACCATCCCGTGCTCTCTTTCAACTGTCTGAAGCGGTGAGACTGTGCTCTGGTCGATTAGTCCGGTAGCTGTCCCACCCTTGTAGAGCTTTAGGTGATTTCCATTTACTCTTCTTGGGAAGAGCTCTCCATTAAGCGTTCCGAGCTAGATCACGCCTCCCTCTATGAATTCTTTGACAACATAGGCTCCCAACCAATGCATTCGGAGCTTTCTAGGGAATTTCTCGAATTTGTTGTTATACAAAAATAATAAATTGTTTTTCTTTGAACGTGCGCAACTTGATATGGCAATCATGGCAAGCCTTTTTGCACTGCTTTTGTACCTGTTGATGGAATCTTGCCAAAAACCATTCCTCCTCGAATTCTTCCAGTTGCAGGAGCCTCTCCTTCAATGCCCCACAGTCTTCCATGCCTATTATTGCTGCTATTCACAAACTAGGTACAATGTATTCCATCAGCATGATAGCTTCCGTGCCATAGACTAACCAGAAAGGTGTCTGACCCATCAACTTTTTGCATGTGGTTTGATATGCCCATAGCACAATAGGTATGCACAAATCCCAATTGTTTCACTGTGCGTTACATACCTTGGTTAACGTAGTCTCAAAAATATTGTTGAAAGCCTCGACAGTCCCATTCACTTGCAGATGGTACAACGTACTCTGCTGATGATATATCTATAATTCCTCAGTGAGCGCGCTGATAGTTTCATTCAGGAAATGCATTCTACGGTCGCTCATTAGAATTTTCAGTCATCCAAACCATGTCAACACATACTCTAACAAAAATTTCACAACTGTAGTGGCCATGCAGTCCTTAATTGGTCGTGCTTCCACCCATTGTCTCAAGTATTCTGTCGCGGTGATGATATACCACGCACCCATCTTTCCTTGAGGTGTGATAGGCCCCACAAAGTCGATTGCCCATTTTTTGAATGGTTGTAGCATCATCTGTGGATTGAGTGGCATTTTGTCCCTTCACGATGGTTTCCTAGTCTGTTGACATACGTCACAAGCCCAACAATATGCTTTTGAGTTTTGATGTAGGGTTGGCCACCATAGTCCAGTGCAAAGAATCTTCTATGCTGTTGCGCATCCCACATAATGTCCTCTTGCAACCCCCACATGTACTTCTGCAAGGATCTGTCCTCGCTTAAATTCAGGTACATACCTTTGTTATATTTCATCATTGCCCATTTTGTAGAGGTGCCCCGCAATAACAGTAAAATCTGCTACGCGTATCACCAATTCTTTCCTCTGCTAAATTGAATATCCCTGTCCTGCGGTCCCTATGGTTAAGAAGTGGATGATATCCTCAAAGTGGCCATCCGCGACACGCACTGCATAGAGCTATGCACCGGGTAGTCCTTCCTCCAAATTTGTTGGTTCCTCACCATTCTTAATTCACGAGAGGTGATCTGGACCTGCGTTTAGGCGTCCTGGCTTCACGATGACCTTGAAGTCATATTCTTGAAAAAATAACAATCATCTACGAATACGCCCCCCCCCCCCCCCCAATATAGGCTTATTCACTAAGTATTTCAATGCAGAATAATCAATATACATCTTAAAGTACCCATTGAGTAGATAGTGGCGGTATTTTTGAAGCACATATACCATTGCCAACCCCTCAAGTTTAGTAGTGGAGTAGTTCTTTTCAACTTTGGACAATCATTGACTTGCGAACACAATCAGGTGATCAATTCCTTCCGCTCCTTCTTGCGTGAGTACAATGCCTAATGCGATACATGATGCATAAACATGGACATGAAATTCGATGTCCCATTTTGTGAAAACCAAAATGGGAACGGGCGTCATTTTCTCCTTAAGAATCTCCAGCCTTTTCTTACAATTGTAATTCCAAAAATATGTAGCATCTTTCTTCAACAACTGTTCCATTGGTGTCATGATTTGTGCATATCACTTAATAAACTTACGATAGTAGCCAGTGTGTCCCAATGCGGTGCACAATTGTTTGACACTGCGCGGAAGTTGCAGATTGAGTATGACAACAATCTTCACCGGGTCCACCATCAAGCTTTGTCTGCAGACCACATGCCCAAGCAAGTTTCCAAAGGGGACAAGGAAAGTAAAATTCTTTAGATTTAGCACGATCTAGTTCCATTGGCACGTATCCAGCATCAATCGTAAGCTCGCGATATGTTTCTTGACTAACCCAAATACAATCCAATCATCAAAATAAACTTCCAGAAACTTATGGATGAATTCCTTGAACACAGCCACTATCGCACGTAAGAATATCGCTGCGGCATTCTTTAACCCAAAGGGTATAATCATGTAGTGAAAACATCCCCATTCAGTCATGAAGGTAGTCTTGCTTCTATCTTTCGGCACGATATTGATTTGATGGTACCCTGAAAACCCATCCGTAAATGAGTACACTTCTTGTCCACCAACATTCTCCAAAACTTCATCTGTAAACGGCATCGAGCATGGGTCATGAACACATGCATCATTTAGTTTTCGAAGGTCCACCCAAATTCGAATTTCACCCTTTTATTTCTTCTCCTGCACTATCAAAGGACCCACCCAATCAAATTCTTCCACAGGTTCAATAATTCCTGTTGCAAGCATTTTTTCCAATTCCTCGCGGACCCTTTCCTTGTACTCTAGATTCAAACAGTAAGGTCGCTGCTTAATTGGCTTTGCATTCAGTTTCAGAGTTATCTTCATCATCCCTAGATTGCCGAGGATTCCTTTTAGCTCAGTTATTTTGGTTAGGAATAAGTCTTGATATTCACGGAGTAATTCAACGACCTTATTCACTGTGGCATCATCCCAATAGTCCCCAAGCGTTGCATACTTCGGCTCCTCCTCCGTGTCGGCGTTTACTTGTTTCATTTTCAGTGGCATGGTGATGTTAGGGTCCCCGATCACTTGTCCACGAACCTTGCAACTCCCCTTTGTTTCCAGAATATTGATATTTCTTGGGTCATCATCATCATCTTCTACCTACACATTGTAACATTCTAGGGCCTAGCTCAGTTGATGCGACCATTATGGCTGCACTATTTCTTCTGGTTCCAGTAGTATTTTGAAAATGGCAGCCTTCACAACTTGCAATGCATCGTCAACAGTATCCATCCATTGGTCCTCAAATAAGAATGTTAACAAAAATTCTTCACGCAAGATATCCCATTCGCCTGTATCATGTCGGAGTTATGTTTCAGTATACCAGTTCCTTGGGATGACATCCAAGGTATGATAAAATAAATGTACCCACTGTGACTGGGGTTCGTCTCCATAGGCCTTGGTCCATTTGGTGAGGTGCATGTGCGGGTCATCACATCGATTGTATTTCTTGGTTATTTGTAGTTCTAGCTTCCCAAACCTTATTTGCATCATCCTTCTGCAGTCGTGCCAGTCTTCAAAGGTTCCTTCATGTGTTCCCCACCAATGCGCATGCATTGCATGCAACACTCATTTTAATGCATTGAACCTCAGGTGCTCTAGTATCGTGTTCTCAAATTTGTTCAGGAATTTTTCCATCACTGTCAACCCATCATACGTCGGTAGATCTCGATCCTGAACTAATACGCAACATAGTGATTTAGTCATCATATTACAGTTTAGCATTGTTACCTGGTTCAACCGATTATGCCAGTTTTCACCTTCTTCTTTTGAATCTGAGGAATCTACGCGCACCCACGGTATCCGCCCCTCCGCAGTTAGATTTACCCAATCCTAATCTTGCACAATTATTTTCTAGATATAATCCAAGTCATCATATTTTCCATCATCGCGTACAGGTTCAGTGTAGCACACTCTTTTAGCTAGAACTAGTGGGATAACTACGCTTAGCGACTTTTTCTCAAATATCATCTTCTGCTTCTTTAAGTTACTGACTCCATTCATATCTGTGGCCCAGTCTATTCCTAACAGTGCAGGGTAAGGGTTGCTGTCATCCATAATTTCTATTACCTCAAAATCTATTTGTGTGCTCACACCTTCGATGTCCACTATGACTCCTTGCAATCTCCCCATGGGCAAGATATTTTGTTGGTTTGCCATCTGTAATTGAATCGGAGACCATTGTAACGTGGGCCTGCCCATGCGTTCCCATGTCTATTTAGGTAGCACATTCACATTTGACCCTAAGTCTAGAATGACCCAATCCATCTCATAGTCACCAATCTGTGTCGTTAATCGCATTTCCCGGCCGGTGTGTAAAGCATGTTTTCCCAGTTCCCTGATCACGTGAGGTTCAACCGATCTTGCACACCTAGTTATCATCTCCTGTAATCCCTTAACTGCCTTATTGTCGCGTAGCAACTTCATGCATGTCTCTAAAAAGGTAGTTAGCATAAAGGGATCCATTTCAGGCTCGGGTTGATCCTTACTACCTGAAGTAGAGGCTTTCGTGAAGCTTTTCTTAGCTTCCATAAATATCTCCTTCGCATGTTCCAAGTCAAACTCAGGCTGCTTTGTAGGGGCCTTGCGAACCCAGTTGTCTTCCTCGATTTGTATCCCCTTATCTCCCCCTGTGATCATGCCACTTTTGAGCATGTTCACGTTGGGGTCTTCCTTGCGCAGTTTAGACCTCATCATTTGGACGCTCTATGTCAGCGCAGGCTATGCTACCATTTTCTTGTGTATCTACGCTATTAGCATGGGAAAAACCATCATTTCATGATCGAACTACTCACAATAAGGGCACGATATTCTAGTTGGGTTAGTACAATCACGAGCGTCGTGCCTTGGTCCTGCACAATTATAGCAGATTAGTTGTCTGCGGTCCCTTCCTAGCCCCATTCCTCCTCATCCTCATCCTCACCATTGGAAACCACCGTGCGTTATTGCTGCGGCTGAATCTTGACCTCGCGCCTCAGTCTGCATCCTGTAAGCAGGTGTTCGATCCATAAACAATTTATAACTTCGACAATCTCATTCATCGTGGCCCACTGATCTACAAAAAATTCAAAATAGCTGCTGGGGGGTTTGGGTAAACTTTTGTAGTAGGTGAAAATTGTCTGTGGTGTGCTTTCCTCCCACCTGACAGATCGCACACCAGAGCGAGGGCACTGCACTTTGTCCCCTACGCCTCTGGCCTTAGTGGCATTGGTCCCCCAGCCAAATAGTTTGCAAATACTGGACAGTGATCCTTATCATGATCCTTGTTTCTACATTTTATGCACCACACTTCTTCTCGCGCTTTTGGCTGGGGTGCCTTCTCCTATTTCAAACTCTGCATCTAGTTGCGCATGGATTTGCTGAACTACCAACCTAGGATCCTGTATTGGAGTCTCATGCAACCTCATCACTATCTCTATTGCTTCAGCCTAGGTTGAGATCTTATGTTGTGACAACACCATATTTAGATGCGGTGTCAAAGACACCACAAACCACATGCAATGTTGTGCATCCATTAGCATCATGGTAGCCTCACGATCGTACTCTTCAGTCTCTGATCTAGATCCCAAGGGGTTTCACCTGGTAGCATTGCAATCTCCTTGAACCCGATGATCGACTATGTCTCTAATTTCGACCGGCTAAACTCTTTTTTCAATTCATATTGGATCTCCACTATTCTGACATTTGGATAATTGCTAGAGTGCTTGATATACCAAGTCAGTGTGCGATCCTAAAGTGCACTCACCAAGGTATCATTTTTAATGTTATCGTCCATGACTCTATGTGCTTCCCACACTACCCTTACTACAAACCAAAACTATTTTGGATCTTTGCTTCCTACTCCTCTGAATACTGGCAACTTGATCCTCCTCGTCATGTTAAATTTCTGATTTGGTAGAGGTGGTGTGAGCTAAGGCTATCTATGGGGTTTTGTTTTCCTGTACCATGAACGCGTTCAGCTTCTAATCCAGCCTATCTTCAATTTCTTTCTTCATACGGTTCCAGTGTTCTGACATTAGACATCATTTAGCCAGATCCAGGTCCTGGTAACACAACCATTTGTTGGCTTGTTGGGCTTGACCCAAGTTCAGAAGTGTTTTAGCTAAACAAATCTTGCACTACTGGTCCTTTGGGCAACAATTCATGGGGCACGAACTGAAGTCTCACCTGAGGTAGTAGGGGAGGGTGCTGGAACGAAGTTTCTGCATGGTAGGGATGTCTTGATGGGGACTAGAAGGGTTGCAAACTGATCTGAGCACTCGCGCTTCTCTACTGAGCTATTGGGCCTTCATGTAACTCGGCAACGAGGCACTTCTTAGATTCTTATCAGTAATGTGTTTTATTGTAGATCAGATCTAATTATTAAGGTCTTCAATCGATCATTTAACAGTTATAACCGGAGAAAACCATCAAAATTCTTAAAGACAAGCATAAAATCATAGATCATAATAGATGCATAAGCTAGAATATAAACATATCTGCAATATTTCAGAATCAACTTATCTTTATTAATGTCTTTGCTTCAGTATATTCCACTTCTTGCCCTGCGCACGTAGCTGCAGAGTTCCGTTCACACAGCTGTGGACTCTACTAGGCCTCCACACACACAGTTGTGGAGTCTCTATCTAACTACTAACACCCACGACTCATACTTATAGACTTAGAGTGAATATTGCTTTCACAAACCCATAATACATCAAATCTTCCCAAAAAACTACCTTCTACCCTTAGAGCCTCACTCTATTTATACATTCCCATGGTCTGTAGGCAAACTCACTTTTTATCATTTTACATTATTTTCGGGCGGACAACCCTTTGACTCAACCTATTACAATTCGCGCTCCACACACTTTGTGGAACTTTTACAATATAATTACCATAAATTATGGGCTTTAAGCCCCAAAACTGTTACACGGGGCCTTTGCTACCCAACAACATCCAACATATCCACCAGCAGGTCCATGAAATTTTTGAGAAATCAAATGCCAAGTATAACTATCGACATGATCAACATCGAGTGCCACAAAAGTTTCAAGTGGGTGACAAAGTCTAGTTGCATTTGCAGAAGGAACGCCTTACTGGAGCCTATTGGAAACTGAGGCCACTCCGATATGGTCCTTACACCATTACCAAGGATGTGGGAGATAATGCAATTGAGCTCATCATTCCCCCATTCCTTGGCCTGCACCTAGTGTTCACTGTGGACCTTCTTCGACCATACTTCCCACCATTGTTAGACACATCAAACATTTTAGAAAAAATCACACCTATAGAGTTAAATCCATATTAAGTGGAACAAGCCACAACTGAATGGATCATGGACACGTATATCAAGAACACCTGACAACAAAGGATAATACTATATCGAGTTTTCAAAGCAGGCCAACTCCTTCACCAAGGAAAGTGGCATACCAGGGACCAAGTTCTACAGAAGTTTCCTCATCTTGTGGAGAAACTCAACGTAATGGGGACCATTGCTTCCTAAGGGTGGAGGAATGATCTAGATTAATATTGGTGGCCACCCACCTATTCCACTTGGACCCCCACCATTTTTTCTTTCAGTTTTTCAATTTTCTTATTTGTAGCACAAATTACTATTTTTGGTAGTTTTTCGGGTCCTAAAATTCCAGAACCATTTTTAGGCCCTAAACTATGTTTTTTGGGTAAAATGGGACGAATATGAGTCATGGATCAATGTTTCTCATGTAAAAGTTGCAGTCATCTGATAGATATTTCTAACGAGGTATTGTGCGTGTCAAATGAAGATCGTATGGCAAAGTTACAACCCCGGGAAGTTGATATACCAATTTACCCATATGGGGCCCATAGTTTGGTGCTTAATGTCCTAGGGTTAGGTTTGTGGATGTTTAGGGTTTTCTATTGTTTCTCAATAATAAATAGGCCTTTGAGCCTCATTGTAACACAATTCAGAGGCATGTAGGCACCACATCTCTTCTCAGATATAAGCTACCAATGCTCGAGCTAGTCTTATTTCCATTCTGTTTGTAAGCATATTTCAATATTTGATATTAATGAAATGAAGTGTTATTTCTACTGCATCTTAGAATTTATAGTTATATCTTTAATTTGTTGCATTCTTGTTTAAATCTGACTCAGTGATATAAGAATGGTTTGCTCTTTTTTTTTTCTTTGCATGTCCTTAATGAGGTTAGGAGATAAGGAGTTAGGCTCGATCTAGTTGAACATTTGCAAGATCAGCCTCGCAAACCCCGACGACTTCCCATGGGGGAAGAAAATAAAGATGAGAGGGTAGGAGAAATTATCAAAATGTTTCCCAAGGAGGCCCTCGCGAAATAAAGGAATGTGATGATGGATAACTTTGCCCAGATCCTCCAACAATTGCCCACCGATGGCGCATCTACATCTAGAAATCACTCTGGAGGCTCCACTCCTTTTAAGGTACAAGTAAACTTTGGCATTCCCTTCTTTAAGGGCAAAACAGATGCAGACATTGTAGATAAATGGTTAAATCTGCTAGAAGGATATTTTTCTGTTCATGATTTTTCCAGCCGAGAAAAGATTACTTTTTCTCTTGTCAAAGCCACCCCCCACGTCAAGGACTGGTGGGAAACCTACTGCGAGAAGAAGGATGAAAGTACGACCTCAATTTTTTCAGCCGCACCCACTTGGAATTTGTTTGGGATGCCATCAAGGATTAGTACTACCCTGTTGGGAGCTATGAGGATAAATATATAAAGTGGACAATGCTACAATAGGGAAGTGACCAAGATGTGTTGGATTTTACCAATGTTTTTCATACCCTTCGCACGAAGTTGGGTATCAAGGATTCTGAGAAACATTTGGTACTCAAGTACCATGACTGCTTACATAGGTACATCTAGGAAGAGGTTGAGTTCCTCGACATCTCCTTGCTTGGCACGACGTACTGATACACTATTAAGATCGAGCAGAAGTTTAAAGAGAAGAAGTGAGACTTTGATCTATGAATCTGAAGCAAGGGAAAGGTTCCCCCAAAACACAGAAAAAGGACAAAGCCAAGGCGGGGTGGCCTAGGGCAACCCGCCAAAGCCAAAAGCAAATAAAAACACCCCAAACCTGAAGAAGGACACGGGAAAGTGGTGTGAGTTCCATAAGAGCTTTGCTCACAACACAAGTGAGTGTCAGGCCAAGTCGTCACTCGTGGCCAAGCTGAAGGCTTTGAAATCAGATGCATGTTCTGACTCTGAGTCAGAACCCAACAAGGGGAATGACAAAGGGAAGTAGATTATCGATGCAGAGCCCAATTCCATTGTTTCCACCACGAAGATCTAGAGGAGGAGGAGCACCTCTTCCACTCCTAGATGTAGGTAAAGGGTTTCCCACTACAGTTCATAGTCGATAGCGTGAGCCAAAAGAACCTAATTTTTGCAGAGGTCATGAAGTGGCTAGGATTACTAACCACAACACCCCACAACCGTACACCATCAGGCAACTTCAACAAGGGTGAGATCTTCGCGTGAGCCAGTAGTGCCACCTTCCATATAACATCAAGCCCTTCAAGGATTAGGTATTATGTGATGTTTCTCCCCTTGAAGTTTTTGATGTATTATTAGACCAACCATACTTGTGGAAGCGGCATGTTGTGTATGAGTCAAGGCCTCACACTATTATTGTTACTTTGGAAAATAAGTTGTACATGATACTGGAGGTAGCACTGCTTACCACCATCTCTTTGGTTACTCCAAAACAATGCAATAAGCTCATTTCCAAAACCAGGAAATTTATTTTCCTTATGATACGCCCTCCGGAAAAGAAGAGGACTATGGCCATGACCTCCTAACAGGGTCCCTCCGCACGAAAAAAATAGATGGACAAGGTCATGGATGTGTACAAGGATATCTTCACCTCCCCTCTAGCGGTGCCTCTGCACTGTCAGGTCAAGCACTCCATTGATCTGAGCCCAGGTGTGTCATTTCCCATTACACCAATCTATTGGTGATATGTTCTAGAGAATGACGAAGTTAAGAGGAAGATTCAGGAGCTGCTGCAGAAAGGTCACATTCGGCTAAGTTCATTGCTCTGTGGGAGCCCGATCATGTTGGTATAGAAGAAGGATGGGACTTGGAGAATCTGTATTGACTATCCGGAACTGAACAAGATCACTGTTCGGAATATGTACCTAATCCCACATATTGATGACCTTCTAGACCAACTCAAGGGAGAAAAATATTTTAGTAAGTTCGACTCAAAGTCCAGATATCACAAGGTGCCGATCGAACCCTCCGATGTGTGGAAGACTGCCTTCAAAGCCAAGGAGGGCCTTTTCAAATGCCTGTTTATGCCTTTCGTGTTCAAGAATGCTCCTGCAACCTTCATGAGTTTGATGGATGACATACTGCGGCCATTCACCAACTCATTTGTAGTGGTATACTTGGATGACATCCTGATCTTCAGCCAAAGTTAGGAAGAACACATCCACCACATTCGACAGGTTCTCCAAACATTGCTGAAACATAAGCTATGTGCCAATTTGGAGAAATGAACTTTGGCATGTCCCAGGTTCAATATCCGGGATATATTACTGATGAACGAGGGGTGCATGTGGATCCAACCCAGATCCAAGTCATTCGAGATTGGCGAGCCCCAACCACTCTGACAGAGCTCTGAAACTTTCTAGGTCTTGCCAATTTCTATCGTAGGTTTGTGTTGGGTTTCTCTCAATCACTTGGCACTTGAGTCAAGTCACCAAGGGAGGAGAGAAAGCAAAATTATTTTGGTCTGAATCTCAACAAAATGCATTCGCAGAGTTGAAACATCACCTCTTCTCTTCATGAGTGCTCACTTTACCAGACATGCAACAACCATTTGAGATAGAGACAGATGCCTCTAAATATGCTATTGAGGTAGTCCTTACTCAACAGGGGCATCCAATGGCATATCACAGTGAGACACTTTCAGACATAGTCTGGGAAGCATCCCACCATTGTTTCTTTCAATTTTTTAGTTTCCATTTGTAGCACAACTTCCTAGTTTTGACAGTTGTTCAAGTCCGAAACTTCTGGAGCCATTTTGAGGCCTTAAACTACATTTTTTGGGTAAATTGGGACAAATATGAGTCATGGATCAATGTTTCTCATGTAAAAGTTGTAGTCCTCTGATACATATTTCTAATGACGTATTGTGTGTGTCAAATGAAGATCATATGCCAAGGTTACAACCCTAGAAGTTGATGTACCAATTTACCCATACGGGGCCCATAGTTTGGCACTTCATCTCCTAGGGTTAGGTTTTTGAATTTTTAGGGTTTTCCATTGTTTCTCAATAATAAATAGGCCTTTGAGTCTCAATGTAACACAATTTAGAGGCATGTAGCTGCCACATCTCTTCTCAGAGATAAGCTACCATCGTCTGAGCTAGCCTTATTTTGATTTTGTTTGTAAGCATATTTCAGTGTTTGATATTGATGAAATGAAGTGTTATTTCTACTGCATCTTAGTATTTATGGTTATATATGTAATTTGTTGCATCCCTGTTTAAATACAGATCACATAATATCTGAAAAAGTAAGGAATAAATATATGAAAGAGATAACCAACTCTCAGGTGAGGCTAGCTCACTATGAGAGTGCCTGTACATGGCACTTCTGCATTCATCAGCAAGAAAACACATACATTTAAGGAATTACAAATCTGTTGAGGAGTTGGAACAACTTCTTAACAAATAGGATCTACATCCTAAATAAATATCACAACTTGATTGAAACACCACAATCACAACAAACATTTAATAATAATACACTAGAATAATATACATTTCTCCATTAATTCCAAGTTGCCCCCTTAATGGAGAAATGGATCATAACACCTGATGGTGTTATTCTTAGCAAGGCTTTACAACTTAACCTTACAATTTCATTTTTCCCTTTCTTACTTTTAAGTAATAATAACACTTCTTGCTTGAGTTATTCAACTGCATGGTGTAACTGGGATGTGGTCTTCTCATTATTTGCAATAGTTCATGACTTTTTGTAGGCCATGATTTTCCTTCAATAGTTGTAGATTCTTGAATACATAAATAAGTGGGTTTTTGTGCTTTGTCATTACCTTCGTATTGTTGCCACATTGGGCTATAATAATGCCTAATTTCTTCAAAACTCCACTCATCAAAATACCTTGAACTTCTTCAAATATATAAATTGTTGTTTCAATCTCCATGTCACATGCATCATTCATGGATTCTTCATTTTTCCCATTTTCAAGAGCTTTCAATGTCAACATCGGTTTCTTTTTTTACACCTTCATCAATCTGTTCAAAGGACATTTCAAGCCATTCTTCAATAATTTTTATCTATACATCATAATCAAGCTTGACCTATTCAAACTTGTTTGTTCCTTTAAATGCTGCTACAATTTCCTCATCATGTTCTTCACTTGATCATGAAAAACAAACAACAATTTATCAATCAACTCTTTTTCAGAGATCATTTGGCATTCATTTTCATAACATAAATCGCCATTATCAAATTTAATTGCAAATTTCTCTTTCTTCATTTCATTATCAAATTTAATTGCAAATTCATCTTTCTTCAATTCATCGGTCACTGCTTAGTCCTCCATGGCTTTTATCTCTGCAAAAAATCCATTTTCATCTTTTCCAACATTCTTAGTGCATTCCATTCGAACCGATTCAAATCTATATTTGGCATTTCATATTCTGCCTCTATCCCTATGATACATCCCCTGAATTTTTTAAGTTCTCATTGGAATTGTTTGATTATTCTTTTTCGACCCATAACTACCCAAAGGTTTCTCCACGCAAGTCTCTAAAAGGGAAAGCCAAGGTCATATACAATGGTCGCCCCCGCAAACGGAGCCAGCTACAACGCTAAGCAAACTATAGTTCCAACACTAAAAAAATATACAAGCATTCTCTGAATCGAAATACAAAAAAAAATATGTTTCTTTTTCAACGACTGCACCTGCACAATGACTAGCTGCAACGATCCCGTAGGCTCTGGTATCTCCACGTGATCCACACTGCAAAGCCCACAAGCTTACATGGTCCCACACTCTTTTCACGGTAACGGCAATCGGCTCCTCTCACTGTATGTACTGAGTCAAACACTCCAGTCAGCAAAACGCATGGTGTACCCTCCTTAATATGCAAACATCTCTTCTTAACAACACACAGTAAACACAAGTTTTTCTAATAGAAGTCAACACTTGCTCGACAGTGCGATGGAAAAGTTGGCTAACAAGCAGTGGTAAGAATTTTTCTAACAATTTGCTTTCCAACAACACTCTACAATGATCAAGACGTATGCAACAACACCCTGGCAACGACTCTCGTCTCTTTGACCTTGAATATATTTTCCCTTACTATTAACTCTATGAGCACCGCTTACCTCAGATAATGCCTTTTCAATTTCATTCCAAATCCCAACATAATTTCGTGCGCGGCGAAACAAACCCAGATAGTTCTCCACACAAACACCTAGTGGTAGACTTATTCAATGATCCACACACCAAGAAAGCGCTCACCAGGCCACGGATACGAGGTCTTTCCAGGAACGATTTCTTCAGGTGCACTAGGCTATAACTGAGAAGGCAACATATTTCTCCCTTTTTTAGCTATCCACAACTATTTGCACCTCGAGTTTGACTCTATCCATGAACAGGGACGTATAGCTGCAGTGATACTCCTCTGACCCTTTTACAAACAATTCAATCAACAGTTGTGAAAACTAGAGTAAGGGAAGGCTCAAGAACACCACGAGCTTAGCAACACCTGCACACGGTCGTCGCTCTGGGAGCTGGATTCACACACCGATACACCAATCGAGAAGCTAGACAGAGCGATCAATCTAAATTGCACTGCACCAGTCTTGGCTCCTCCACAATGCCAAGTCAACAATTCACAGCACCACACGTTTCAAAGCCACTTAGTGGTCTTTTCAGGTCCACGAAGCTCCTACAAGCCGACAACGGGCTCCTCACGACTCGAATAGCGCTCCCTCTTTTGAATCTCAAGGAACAACCCTCGCTCTCCAACAACTCCACAAAGCATACATAGGTCTCCCTAAGAAATTTCAACAATTGTTTTTTACTTCAGGCTGGGCAAGCAAATACAATACTGTACTAAACTTCGAGTTACAGTAGTCTCAAATACAAGGCAATACCTTATTCAACTTACAAAAAAACGCCTACTGATCCTCTGAACCTTAATCATTATTTAACATAGCAGAACTAAAAACGAAATGACATTTGAAATAAGAATCTTCTCCTCACAGTCCTCCGCACGCGAAGACCATGATGACTGCAACTGATTGTTTTGTGATGGAATGGTACGTTGGCCTCTCCGCGTAGATTTGTTTCTACATTATATGCTTGCTCCACGTGTATTTTAACAACAACATAATTTCCACTAAAAAACATGTCACATACACTGCGGAACAACTTCTTGAATGGGATCTCTTATCTGGAAGCCCCAGAGCACTCACTATGGCTCCACCAATCCTGCATGGAGGCACTAGGGGGTAGCAATTGTGGCCGACCATTAGTCTTACTCCTTGACTCTGATAGATCACTTCCCATGATCTGTGGGTCAATTCTTCTATGATGTGCTAGGAAACACTTAGTAGATATCAACACAAACTACAAGCAGACACGGACTCCACACAGCGCACACTTTTCACAACCTGTAGTCACAACTCGTCCTTCAATCAAGACTTATCCAACAATACATGGGCATTATTTTTATAAGCCAGCACCTGGCTTGATTATTCTACAGTCTTCGCAGTAGACTGTATTAATCTACAATCTTTGAAGCAGGACAGACTCCACGACTACTCAATGTGAACAAGAGGGTAATCATAATGCTCACCACCTGATGCTTCAACGTTGCATGTTCTCCTACAGACACGACGCAAGCTACGTTCTCTGGACACACCTTCTGCTGGTGCGCTTGGCAGAGGGATCAATCTGCTTTGGCGGGAAAGCTTTAATCTGCATCTCACAATTAATGTCTAATATTGAATTTTGCAACGAACATCCACGTGCCCTTTAAACTCTCGACCCTTCATGACCCTTCATGATCCTCATTGGGATCGATCACTGGAGCATAAGAAAATATTTGAACTCCTCCTGCAGATGAAGGCCACCTACTGATCGATAATGTCTAGCGACATGAAGAGGGAATTAACTAAGCTGCCACAACTATTCGGTTCGCAGCACAAATGATTCACAAAACTCCTAGAACTATGCACTACCAAGAGTAAAATTTTATTCATTCAACAATCATGCATATGTCATGCTCTAGGGGACTCCTCCACGATTGCTTAACAAGGTTGGGAAACAAATTTTAGCACAGTCAGGTCGCTCGAGATACTGAGGACACAATCAGAAAAAGCTGCACTCACTATCGCACCACTCTCTGCGAGTCGATTCAACTCTGAGATTTCAAAGGAAAATGTTGTGAATGACTCAACATAAGCAATGTCAATGAACTTGAATGCAGAGCAATCTTGTTGACTTGGCAATCCCAGTATGCTCAATCACAACGCCAACTCTACCACATTCAGATGCAATAAATTCTAGCAATTTTCCAATGTAGCATGCCAGACAACTTTCATGCTTGCCAACCACAACAAAGTGGGCTGCTTCTAAGTCATTTGACCCGATTTTGTTAAAATAAGCTAATTACTTTAGTATGAGGAGTTGGCTAAAATTTAGGGATTCAGTTAACTAAGTGTTGAGTATAGAGTATTGAGTCAATTCGAGTTAACTAAGTGTTGAGTATTGAGAATTGAGTCAAGTCCAGTCAAGCGATAGACAATTTTTAGTGTGTGGTTGCATGTCAAGATATTTTAAGTGAGTCCCTAGTCAAAAATGTTAAATACCCTTTACCCAGTTCATGGTAAGAATCAAGCTTTTATATAATCAATAAAAGATAAACAACTTGTGTGTTTTATGTATGAATTTGTGTTTAGCTTCCTTATCTTTCCAAAAAGTGATATCAGAGCGAGGTTACAAAGAACGAGAAAACATATTAGCATCATTGTATCAGTATATGCTAATTCTGTGACCATTAACCCGGGTCAAAGGTAAATTTGTAAAGTTACAAGATTAAAGCAGACTTCACTTTCGTGAGGGGCATTAGCATGCATAGGTATGAATCAAAACAACGCGTTAGCGTGAACCATTCGAGTTACGTTTCAAATTCCTTAAGTTTTTCAAAGGCGTACTTTAAAGTTAACAAAACCACGTGGAGTACCTTTCTCATATTTGTTTTGCTCACATGGGTAGTTCTTTTCGGAAGGACACGAAAAGTTATAAAAGGTCACGATGTTTATTCAAAGGTCAAATTTCAAGTGGTCCTTTTAATACCCGAGGTTTATATAAGTTTTGTTTTGTTTTTTTTTAAAGGCGTGGGATTTATATAAGTTTGTTTTTTATTAAAGATATGGTGAAAATGATTTTTATTAAAGTTTTCAAAAAAATGGTTTTTAAAAAGTTTTTTTAGAATTTTTTTTAAGTGTTTTTAATAAAAAATAAAAAATTTGAGATTTTTTATAAAAAAGAAATTTAGGGTTTTTAAAGTGAAATTTTTGAAGAAAGATGGCTTTTTCAAATTTCCAGCTCCAGTTCCCATCATTTACGGGGAATGATTATGATGTGTGGGCCATTAATATGACGACCACATTGTAGGCATATGATGTTTGAGATTATTTTCAAATTTTGGTTTTCAGAACCTAAGAATGAAGCATATTAAGAGCGAGCTCTCACTAATGCAAAGAGGGAAAAATGGAAGAAAGACAAGAAGAAGAATGCACAAGCATTGCATCAGCAGTTTTTTAGAAGATTATGATCATGCCTTCAACAAAGGAAGCATGGGATACTTTGGAGACAAGGTATAAAAGTATGGCCAAAGTCAATATTGTTAAGTTGCAGAATACAAGGAGAGATTTTGAAAGTCTACAGATGAAGGAGACAAAAGACATTGATTTTTTCATGAATCTAGTCATGACTCTTGTAAATAAGTTAAAAATTTATCATGAGGAAATTAAATATCAAACAGTGGTTGAGAAGGTCCTTGGATCTTTGTCTACAAAATTTGATGTTATAGTAGAAGCCATAGAATAAGCCAAGGATTTGGCATCATTGGTAGTTGATGAGTTGATGGGATCACTTCTATCCATGAGGCAAGGATAGACAAAAATAAGGATTCCACTTTAGAGACCTCTTTCAAAAGTCAGGTTTCTATTTCAAGAGACAAAGGTTGAGGAAGAAGTAGATCGAGAGGTAGAGGACGAGGCAGAAGATATGGTGGTCAGAGAGATGGCTGAGAAGAGAATGAACATGAAAGTGGAAGAAACTACAGAAACTTCAGCAATAATCAAAGATTTGACAAATAAAAGGTGAGATATTATTATTGCAATAAATGTGGTCACTATGCTCATGATTGTAGGAAGAAGATAGATGATCAAGTGAACCAGAGATCTAATGTCACTACAGAGATTACTAACTCCATGTTCCTAGCTTTCCATACCATTCATGAACCTTCTAATAGTGTGCGGCCATTAGACAGTGGTTGCAGTAACCACATTACAGGCAATAAGAATTTGGTTGCAAATTTGGATATGTGAAAAGAGAGGTAAAGTTGGGGACTGATAATACTATGGATGTAGATGGGAAAGGAGTGGTCAACATTTTGAACAAGCAAGGGGAGTCGAAGACAATCTCAAAGGTTTATTATGTTCCTAGTATCAAACATAATTTGATAAGTGTTGGTCAATTAACACATAAAGGATACAAATTTATCTTTCAAGGTCAAGAATGTGTTATATATGACAATCCCCCAAGAAAGAAGCTGATAACGAAGGTGCATATGATGAGGAACATACTCTTTCCTCTAATTATGAATTATAGTGATCAAGTCAGTTCTTTTACAATTGCATGTTCTGATGTTTATTGGTTATGGCACTTTCGATTTGGACACTTGCACTTTTTTGGCTCAAGATTGTTGTAGAAAAAACAGATGGTTAGAGGATTACCTCCCATCAAAGAACCTGCTAATACTTGTGAGTGTTGCATCTTGGGAAAGCAACACTGTGAAAGTTTTCCAAAGGGAGTTGTATATCGAGCAAAGAAACCTCTTGAGCTAGTGCATACAGACTTTTGTGGGCCTATGAGGACACATTCGATTGGTGGAAGTTGTTACTTCCTCACTTTAATTGATGATTATAGCATAAAGACTTGGGTTTACTTCTTGAAGAAGAAGTCTAAATCTTTTTCAAATTTCAAGGAATTCAAAGCCTTAGTAGAGAACCAACGTGATCGGAAAATCAAGGTATTGAGGTCAGATTGTGGTGGAGAATATGATTCAAAGGCATTACATGATTACTACAAACAACGTGGAATCAGAAGACAATTTACAACTAGGTACACACCGCAACAGAATGGTGTAGCAGAGAGAAAGAATAGGAGAATTATGAACATGGTAATAAGCATGTTGAAATAATCCTGTCCTAACTAACCAGTCAAATCTAGCTATTTTCAATTTACCCATTACCTGGTCAAGGAATACAGCTGTTGGAGTTTCTGCTCTATTTATTTAACATGAAAAGCCTGATATGCTCATTCAACTTGTCCTGACAATGAACCACACTAGTTGGTTCGAAACACGTCGACAAATGAAATATCTTGTGATTTATGCCGAAAAATCTCTCATAAACTTAATATGGATCACAGAAGCCTCAATTCAATAGGAAGAAACTTGTCTAATGAGGATTGGGAAAAAATATTTTCATGTGCTATTTATGTGATCAAGATCTTCTACAAAGAGTGTGATGAACAGAGTACCAGAACAAGCATGGTCAGGTATGTCTTGTAGTGTATCTCATCTCAGAGTATTTGGATGTGTAGTTTATGAAAATGTGCCTAAGGAGTAAAGAGGAAAATTGGATGATAAAAGTGAAAAATGCATATTTACTTGTTATAATGAGAAATCAAAAGCTTACAAACTGTATAACCCTCTCACCAAGAATACCATAACTAATAGAGATGTTGTGTTCAAAGAACAAGAGTCATGGAATGGTAGTGTAGACAAAACAGTTGATGCACAAGTGCCACTAATGGAAGAAGATGATGTAGCAAAAAAGGAGAAACAAGAATCATGGGTGAAGACACCAAATAGAGACACACCAACAAGGACTCCAAGTTTTTTTGAGCAGTATGGATCTTCAATCAGATCAACATATTGAGGTTCTCCTAACAATTAATCAAGTGATGAATCAAGCAATGGTAAGAGAAATATGAGAAGTCTGAAATATATTTATGATGATCTGGATATTTGTTCAAATTTTGCATTGTTGTCATTCCAACCTTCTTCTTTTGAAGAAGCAACCAGAGATGAAAATTGGGTGCAAGCCATGGATGAAAAATTGAAGCTATTGAAAATAATGATATATGGGATCTGATTGATTTACCAAAGGAAAAAAATCCCATTGGTGTAAAGTGGGTGTACTAGACAAAGTTGAATGAGAAAGGTGAAATTGACAGATTTAAAGCAAGACCTGTAGAAAAAGGATTCATGCAACAACCAGGAATAGATTTTGGAGAAACGTTTGCTCCGGTAGCCAGATTGGATACCGTAAGAGTAGTTATACCCACAACAACTCAGAACACGTGGAAAGTATATCAGATGGATGTGAAATCAACCTTCTTGAATGGAAATCTAGAAGAATAAATTTATGTTCAACAAGCTCCAAGATATGAAGTTGAAGGTAACGAAGAGAAAGTTTACAAGTTGAAGAAATCACTCTATGGACTGAAGCAAGCGCCTAGAGCCTGGTATAATAGAATTGATAGCTACATGATCAAGAATGGATTTTGCAGAAGTAACATTGAACCTAACTTGTACACAAAGGTAAATGAGCATGGACATATTTTGATTGTTTGCTTATATGTTGATGAAATTATTTTTATAGGTAATTTTGAGCTAGATGAATTTAAAGAAGCCATGATGAAAGAATTTGAGATGGCAGATCTTGGTCTCCTAAAATATTTTCTTAGCATAGAAGTTGAGAAATATGAAAAAAATAAAAATTATTTGTCAAAATAAATATGCCAAAGATCTGTTGAAAAGATTCAAGATGGAGAATTGTAAACCTTTCCCTAGGCCAGTTGCAATAGGTACAAAGTTAAGCAAGGATGATGAAGGATCAAATTTCAATCCAACTCTATTCAAAAGATTGGTTGGTAGCCTCATGTATCTCACAACTACAAGACTGGATATCGTGCAAGGAGTGAGTTGATTTCTAGATTTATGGAGACTCCAAAATACACACATTGGAGTGCATGAAATAGAATTCTAAGATACATAACAAGAACTAGAGATTGTGACATAATGTATGCAATCACAAAAAAGAAGGATTTGATTGGATACACATATAGTGATTTTGCAGGAAGTTTGAATGATAGGAAGAGCACTTCTTTTTTTATGTTCCATCTTGGTTTAGGAGTGATTTCATTGGCATCTAAGAAGCAACCCATTGTGACACTTTCATTAGTGGAAGCATAATATGTAGCAGGAACATCAACAACATGCCAAGCAGTCTAGTTAAGAAGAGTATTTGATGGACTCAAGTAGAAACAACAAGGATCAACAACAATATATTGTGAAAACACCTCAACGTTTTCACTATCCAAGAATTGTGTGTTTCATCAGAAGAGCAAGCATATTGATACTAGATATCACTTTATTAGAGAACTTGTGAGCAATGAAGAATTTCACTTGAAGCCTTGTAAATCTAGTGATCAATTGGCTAATATATTTACTAAGTCATTAGAAAAAGATGTGTTTGAGTTTCATAGAAAATACTGGGGTGTTGTAAGGCTAGCTGAGACATAGACCAGTAGGCATGTTTGAGTTGTCATGAGTCAAGTTTTAGTTTAGAGGGTGTAATTAAGGGGAAGTGTTAAAATAAGATAATTACTCCCACATGAGGAGTTGGATAAAATTAGAGAGTCAGTTAACTAAGTGTTGAGTGTTGAGAATTGAATCAAGTCAAGTGATAGACGAATTTTTGTGTGTGGTTGCATATCAAGATATTTTAGGTGAGTCGCTAGTTGAAAAGGTTAAATAACCTTCATCGAGTTCATGGTAAGAATCAAATTTTTGTGTGATCAATAGAAGAGACACAACTCGTGTGTTTTATGTGTGAATTTTTGTTTAGCTTCTTTACCTTTCCAATAGAATTTCCTTTGCACTTCACGCCTAATACTTCACATCACAACAGGTAGGCATCAACCTACTTGTTATAGACATATTTGGGCACTGCAACCCCAATCTCATATGTCCATAAACTAAGGGCTTCTAAGCCCCTAAAAGTGTTGTTTCATACCCTAAAGGAACAAGGTCAGCTGATTACATCATCTCCCAGAAGTTCTCCCTGAAAAACTACTCAGAACTAGTCAAAATTGGACCATATAGACTACTCAGTGCTAAGGGTGTGATGCATCTCACCTGCTACATGCAAAAAGTGTGATGCATATTGAAAAGCCCTTTTGTAGGGTGCGATGAGCAAGAGAAGGCAAATGGCAGAGGCAGTTGGCTAGGTGGAAACCCAGAGAATCTTCTAGAAACTGCCCATTTGACAGTTTCCTCTTTGCATTCGCCCAAGGATGAGTAAGAGATTATGAAATCTCCAAGTGGAACCAAGAACTATTAGAGAAATGAAACTAATCAAAATCCCAGAAGCTGACTCACCCACCTACAAATATCTATATATGGATCCCTCATCCTAGAGATCCAAAGGCTGGAATTTTGTATTTTGGAAGGAAGTGTTGTTGGTTTCTCTGTGCAACATTGTATTGTTGGGTGATCTAGCTTTTCATGAGGTGAAGAGGGCTTTCATGCTGGGAGGATGGCGCTGGATGAAACAACTTGGTTTTAATCCTCTCTTCTACTACTTCTATCAATAAAGTTATTTGAGTTTTCCTCCATATTCTTGTATATTTCTAAATCTTGTATTGATATATGCATTTGTATGGTTAATATACATCTAATCCTATATTGTTTATGGTTATAGATCTCTATGCTTTGACGGTATTATGCTACTTTGACTCTATAGGTGTTCTTTGAAACGGGACAAGTAAGGAAGGAGTGGTGAAGCTTTGTCAAAGGAGGGAGGAAACAAGCAAGGAGCCAAGCGAAAGACTGAGGTTAATACTCTCTGCTTCTCTCTCATCTATCTCTCTTGAGGGAAAACACAAGTAACTTTAGTTTGTTTGTTTCTAAGATAGCTACCCATCTTAGTGGGACTAACAACTCTGAATGGACACTAGTTTTCCCGATAGCAAAATAGCAACTCTGCTGGGAAGAAAATAGTTTGTTTGCTTGTTTCTATTTGTTTGATTTATAAACTATAGATGGAGCCTAAAGTTAAGATAGCTAGCCTTCGAACTGCTTTTTCTATGCAACTGCAAAGTAGATCAACGCTGCTTCAGTCAATCTCTAGGTTAGTTTATGAACTGAACATCTGACTCCCAAACAACCTAAGTTTCCTGGTGGTAGCTCAAGTAACCTCATTAGATCAGCCCCTGTACTTTGTGTTTACTGTCTATCATTAGCTCAGCCCAAATCCCTGAACTTAGCTACAAACTGTGAGTGAAAGCCAAGATTAGTCTTGTCTCTGGACCATCGCACTATCTCTCATTGAAAAACCTGGATGCATCACACCTCCTGTGTGTTGCAGGCGAGATACATCCCTATTTCCCTGTGTTATAGGTGCAATGATTGAGTGAGACTGTTT